>JAINUG010000018.1:3999946-4004946 GCA_029706075.1 Aldrovandia affinis | reverse complement strand
AGCCAATGCGCGTCTTTTTTCCATATTGTCCAGCTCCCCCCGATCCCTGCTGTCTGATTTCTCCTCATCATCCTCGTTGCTTTGATCTCCATCGTTATCATCAATCTTGTCGATGTCTATGCTCTCCAAATCAATTTCTTCTTCGTCTTCATTTTTCTCCGCATCACCCTCATTATCGCTTCCAAATATATTGCCATCTTCGTCTTCCTTGCTCCTAGCACCCCATGTCACCTTGTTCTCCTTCTTGAGTCTCCTCCTGGCATTCGCGAACCAGGTGGAGACCTGCGTGAGGGTCATCTTTGTGATGATAGCCAACATGATCTTCTCTCCTTTCGTTGGGTAGGGGTTCTTCCTATGTTCGTTAAGCCAGGCCTTCAGAGTGCTGGTGCTCTCCCTGGTGGCATTTTTAGGTCTGGCAGGGTCTCCATACTGGAACTGCCCATACGGGTAAAAGGCCGGGGACGTATGGGCAGCAAAACTCGCTGGATGAACACCTGGGCTGTCTTTAAGTTCATATTGGGAACCCTAGCAAGAAACACAAAAGAAAGACATAAAGACACAGTTCGCATTCTGCAATGCATTCCTTAAATATTTTAAACAAACCTCTTCTAAGTTTTGCCGTTTGTTGTATTATGAGGCAATACTTCGCATTTACATATCAAGTGTCAGCGCTTTACAATTAATATGAAGGCCTCTGGTGAAAACCCTCTAAACTTTACCCACTAGGCCATCTTTCTACAAGAAACACTTGCATTTCATGCATTAAGTAAGTACAAGAAGATATTGTTGTCAATTGTTACGCTGTTAAAACAACAAAACTCCCAATTTTATTTATGTGAAGCTGGAGAGTGATGGACTGGAGTTTTGTGTTTACATAGATTAGATTTACTACTAGAGTAATATACGTATGCGTTTTCTTTAATATCTACGAGTATGTGTAGATCATTGTGGATTTCAGTTTTACATTAATTCTGGAACACTAAATACAACTATGGAGCCTGTATAATTAATTGTAACATTAAAATGTAAGATTCATCTGTGTATTTAATTATTACAAGTTATTAAGTGAAATATTTTCGATATATTAGGTAATGATTCGAATTGCCTATAATAAGCTCCGTAACACCATGCATTAAATAAATTCCCTTTGCCCTATTGCAACCGCCCGGATGTTTTTAAAACATTAAGAGCCATAAATCAATCAACGGTTACTAAATCATATATATATGTGTGTGTGTGTGTGTGTGTGTGTGTGTGTGAGTGTGTGTGTGTGTATTATAGTGGCAACATAATGAAGCCTCAATGTCGGATACATGATTCACTTTAATAGTGTCATCATTATTAGTGAAACCATTCATTTGAAAAACGTTGTATAACCATTTTTCTATAAATGTTTAAAGTATTATATAGCCTATTATTCTCACTAGCTGTATCCAAACAGAGAACGTGTGGTGTAGCTAATGTGTGTGTGTGTGAGTGAATGTGTGCGCGCGCGCGTTTATGTAACTTTCCTGCGATTAAACTGCAACGGTAAATGCGTAAAAGTGTAAAGTATCAAGTTAAATACTATGGCATTAATAACAGCTACCGATTTGTTATAGGGTCTGTTTGCGGTTGTTGTTGTTTTTTTTTAAGTCTGTTCATACCTTTTAGAACACGAACGTACTTTATACAATTGTGTGCATATTGTGGATTATTCTTTGTTTGGAAATTATTTTTTTAAATAAATAATTTATCTTTTTTTTCTCATGATCGTGGAATATCTTTTATTTGCTAGTATGCAAAAAGGCGCACACAGGCCTGTCATAGCATATTTTTTACATTAAAAGAAAATCCGGACATTTCTTTTCAAAAATAAAAAATGTCCTTAGATAATAACATTAAACTGGTTTATTTGATTTATGAGTCTATGTTTAATGTAGAAAATGATAGAAAAAAGTGTTTTGAATAAAAATGGTACGGGCTAAATAATGTCATTCTAACCCCCGAGCATATCAGTAGTTTATTTAATATGATATACAACATTAATGGAGTTTCTATATAAAATAAGTAGGCTAGAATAAAACGTAGGCTGAATATGTCTAATGTATTTAATACAATAACTTTTAAAGTAAACTTTGGAAGGAAGTCGCTTCCAAGTTGCCGAATGTCGAGAGCACTCGGGATCAACAATGAATGCGTTTTCGAGTATTCCTCTTTCAATGCTAGGCTGTTTGGTTAGTCCATAATTAAAAATAAACGGAACGTAAATATTTATCTGACTACGTATATCTTTTTAAATGGATCTTTTCAAGTAATATAAACAAAGCAGTCCTTACCATCTGAGAGAAGAGAGCGAGATCCGCGCTGGTGTAAGGTAGAAAGGCGCTGTAGTTGTGAGCTGCGTACGGGTTTGCATACATGCCCAACACCGATGTGACCGCGGCAGCTGTGGCAGACGGATTTGCAGCGATTTCAGAGCTTGCTCCCCGGGCAGAGGCAGCCAGTACCCCCGGCCGATCACCTCCGTATACCGCTTGGGTGGAGCTTAAATACTGAGGGTAGCCCAACTGAGGAAATGACATCTCCTACACCAAATCGTACGCAAAGTTGAAGCGAAAAAATGAGAAAGAAAAACCAAGAAGTCAAACTGAAAGCGCTCAAGCAGAGGCTCGCAGGGTAATAATGGGTTCTGCTCTCCTTAAATCTCAGTCTCTCTCTTTTTGCAGGCAGTCCGTTGGATGTGATCAGATCAGCAATTGAGCTCCAACTGATGTGCCTGCCCCTAGGTCTTGGGCTGATCTCTCAGATACAATTTGAAGTTGATGCTTTGATTGGCATGCCACTTGAGCAGCAAGCCCCTCCCAGTCGGAGCATGTGGTTTTAGCATTGGCTGGGGCTACTTTTTGTGTGTTGGTGTATTGTATGTTAAATGTTAAGCAATAGATTCTATTCACTGAAGCACTGACTGTTGTATGACAACGTGTCCGTGCGATTTTACAGTTGTCCAACACTAAAACAATAAACTTGATAGCTGTATGACGCTTCTTTTTGGATCATCTAAATTTTAAAGTATGGGTCAAGTAAACACAGCAATTCAGAAGTGGTCAATCTAAAACAACAACAACCACGTCACCGTCATCAACAAGAACAACATTTTTTGCACTTTTATCTGAAATATACATAAACAATAAGCAATACAATTTTACATTTGTATAAGACTGCTGGAAATGCAGGCCCAAGTACTGTATGTGCAGTATGATTATCAATCACAAGGTATTGATTATACATATAATTGTTATCATTTAATATCTTTACATATGCATGCATTCTTATTACAATGAAGGTACTCTAGTGGAACCCATTATAAACAAATAGTGATATACATTTTCATTAATATATTTTAATGGAGTTGTAAAACAAAAACCGTATTAACCCACAAAATGGATTTGTTATTTTGTAAGAAATCGTGAATACCAAGTATACATCATGATCCCTACGTTTGGATTCTTATTAGATTTTAATTTATACAGATTAATGTCTCAGATGCCTATCAGTCTATATTATAAAGTGTTATAACAGTGCAGCTCAATATAAACTGAGTTATTGCATTCACATACAAAAATAAACTGAATAAATAAACAAACAAACAAACAAACAAACATACATCAATATTTGTGATGATTTAAAAATACTACAATTGTTTTGTATTTGGCGGTGATATAAAACGATTTAATCCAGGAGTTATAAGCATTCTATCTATAGCATTTATATAAATCGTATCCCTGTAGCCTACATTCTATTTTGGATCGACGTATGTGTGTGTATGTGTGTGTGTGTGTGTGTGTGTGTGTGTGTGTGTGTGTGCGTGCGAGATAGTGTGACGAGAGAGAGAGCGAGATAAAAAGGGAGAGAGAGAGCGCGTGTTAAATGTACTATGTTAAATGTGTTAAATACAGGAGATAATGTCTGACATTAAGAATTAACTAAGAATTATCGATGCAACGGTGCATTAACAAAGACTCAGTTGAATCAGTAAAAAAACAAAAGAACCCAAGTGTTTAGAGGATGCGCATCATGAACAACCTGTGGTCTAACAGTTAAACGTTCCGATTTCAGATATCTGTGGTTGAGCAGTTTCAAGACAATGCTCTTCGGAAAATCCCAGCACCACTTCAATCATTACAAGCACGGGTTCCTTGTGCATTGTGAAAGACCCTCTATTGTGAAAACATTTTAAAGCATCAACCATTGTTACAACGGTGTTAGTGATGCGCGCATTGAAATACTGGCTTTGCAAACGTGTAAAATTTCCCGTACAATCACAAACCTATTCGGTATATGTTTGTTCCAAAAAATATTATTCGGACATATTTTTATTTAAACACTTTTTTGAAATATTATATCGAGACAGACATATTAATTAAGATAGGCTAAATACATAAAAGGTGTGACCTTTAAATAATTTTCATTAATTATTTCTCACTATTCTATAAATAATTCACAACTGTTGCTTGGCTACTGGTACGACATTACCAGTAATAATGAAGACGAAGATATTAAATAAGACTCCTCACGTTATTGTAGGCCTAGATGGTCACCTCTGTCTATAATGCTTAAAACGTTCAACGTGATATCTTTCAAATGAATAATCATGCGCTGTATGCCAATCAGAATCGAGTATTTAACCAAGCCGTGGCATAAATATCATTAATAAAACGCACAGTGCATAAACTCATGGCTCAGCGCAAACCGATCTCATAAAATAAAAAGTACTGTGTAGAAGAGACTAGGCTATATGGGGGTCGCTGTTCATACGGTTTTAAATCATCTAACTGGAAGTCGCGGTTGTTGAAAGGATATTGTAGATTTAATACTTAACTGCTAAGATGAAGTCAGTGATTTTGATCTGCTCCAGATGGTTGAGAGTGGATATTGCAGCGCGAGGATCAGTTAAAAATATCTGAGGGCACTGATGGTAATCAGCTGAACACATCAGAAAGAAGGAGGAATGGCAATCG
>JAINUG010000018.1:3962446-3994946 GCA_029706075.1 Aldrovandia affinis | reverse complement strand
TGAATGTAAGAGTGAAAATATGCCAAACTGTGGTTAATATGTTGATTACATGTATTCATATGGACATGTGCATATACACTTTTAAAGGGGTACATACAGTACAGCACAAAGTCTGAGAATTTTCAGGGTTTCCCATAGAAATGTTCATAATGGCAAAGCCTCTTAGTCCAGACAAATATTAACTTCTGTACCCTCTGACCTCATATACACACAAATAATTCAGATACAACTTTGCATAGCCATATGATAATGCCCTGAATTGAGGTTATTTTGTGTCCCCTCAATATCTTTTACTTCTTCTCCTTCTCCTTAATTCTCCTGCTGATCACATGACCTAAATTGCTGCAGTTCCTCAAAGACTAATTCTTCCCATTTGTCAATATCTATTTCAGCCTATAAAAGAATCTGTTCAGATCTACTTCAACAGATGACAACATATTTTCTTATTAGCAAATTCCAAGAAACAGGCAAAAAAACAAATTCAACATTTTGTATTAAAAAATTTAATTGAGAAAACTTTTTATCCCAAAGTAAGGATGTGCATATCTGATGCTATTTTAACCGATATGCCATGCAAGGGCAGCATCGCCAATGTAGTAAAGTACAGCAACAATCCACTGGAGAACCTAAATTCAAATACAATGATGCCTCTCATTAATACTCATTAATCTCATACATTTTTAAACATGAGTCTAAACTAATAAAGCATGTTAAACTTGTGTACAATGCAGAACATATTATCTTTTCATTTAATTTAATTTCCAGTTACATTAATCAGCTGTGGGGAACTGGGGTTCACAAGTGATAGGCTAGTTGGTTAATTGAGAATTAGTGTCAATGGGCCTCATGCAAGAACCACTTTTATGCACAAATTCGTTCCCAAATCACTCTGCGAGTGATTTACGAGAATTTGCTACATTCAACAATTTTCTTGTATTTAGAATTTTCTCTTAGGTACGAGCAAAATTTACGAGTGGTCCAGAGCTGTCGTACGAGTCATACATACAATTTTCCTGCCGCTCTCCAAAGCTAAACAAATTGTTTTTGACTAATGGAGTCTATTACTAGTTACTTAGAAGAACTGTTGAGTTTGAATATATAAATTACATGATAAATGATAGAATTCATAATGTATAATTCAAGATGTGCATTAATACATGGTAGGAACAATCATAGTTAGCGCACAAGATCAGTGCAGTAATACAGCAATAGACATCGTTGCAGGCATCTGCGTACCATACCTGTAACACTGGGAAGGAAAAGGTTAGTGGGTTGTTTTTGTTTTGTTTTTGGATAGAGTAAGGAGGGGTATTGAACAAGTGAACAGTGGTGAAGTGGTGAAGACAATTTAGCTAGATGGACAGAGTTCAGAGGTAGTGGAGTCTGAAAAGGTGTGGGACTCCGGTAGAGAGGGTGTGGGGAGAGGAGAGGGATCCTCTCCAGGCCACCTGGTAGGACCGGTCAGCCAGACAAAAGGCGCAGTTTTTCAATTTAAGTTATTTCACTAAATCTTTATTCGAAAATTTCACAAAATACATTTTTAGATTCAGTACGATTTAGGCGATTTAACTAGGGTGGTCTTATGCCTTAACATTTAGACCTAAAACGCCTGCTAAAAACGCCTATTAAAACCTAAGCAATTATTCTACACAACCTCTTAAAACCTGAGGGTTTTCTGGAAAAAAATTATAAAAAAGAAGCCGACACCAACGTGCACTTCATTTCTCCCACGTCTATTTCAGCTAATCACAGCGCATTTCATTAATCGCAAAATCGAAGCGACCTAAACGTCACTCCGGGTCTTAATGGGTTAATTAATTAAATAAAAATGTAAACATTTTATTTAATTAGTAACGGAGACTTCCTCCTGACCCCCTCCTGTTGCAGTTATGGATTGCCTTGCTTTCGCGAGACGTTTCTTTGACTCCAATTTCATATCACACCTTTTTTATTTTATTTCTGTGATGCTACAGGCAACAGATGATACTGCGTTAACTGCACAAGTGACTTTCTTATGAAAATGGGGCAGGACGCCTAACCATATACAGCATTATTGGGGCGTTAATTATGCTAATTCACAAATCACATGAACGCACACTCATTTAAGAAGACCTAGCATTCAGCATGTTTACGTTGTCATTTACGACGAGAAAGATACGATAAAAATACAAAAATGTTATTGCATGAGGCCCAATGTGGGGAACTGGGGTTTACAAGTGGTAGGCTAGTTGGCTAATTGCTAATTAGTGTCAGGTGAGTCAAGAGTGACATGATTATAAAGGCTGGAAATAGTTTTGATTGTTTTAATTAGCATTACTGATCTTGATATATTTCATAGGCTATAACTATGGCCAAGTTCAGCTCATATTAAGAAGAGGAGAAATCAGTTTGCCACTGGAGAAGCAACGTCTAATCCGACATATTGTCAGGTCTGCGTCACCTGCTACCTCCTCGAGTGGCCACCAGAGGGCCGCCGGGACTCACTGATTCACCCTTTCATTGTATTATTGTTTTCACCTGTGTCTCATTGACTTTATTGATCACTCTCCCCAATGTCCCATTATGTTCCCCCTTACTTTAGACCTGCCGTTTGTTTCAGTTTTCGCTCAGTCATGTTTTGTTGCCTACCCTGTATAGGTTTACAAACATAAACTGTTTAGAGCTTCGTTCAAGTTACGCTTTGTCTTTTGCCTTTTTGTTTTTGTTTGTGTTTATAGCTATATACCAGTTTTGTATTTCACTTTTGTTTATTTCCGTTCACAGTAAAGCCTTGTTTTGTGCCACACAAACTTTAAATCTCCATGTCCTCTCTGCACAGTCCACACCTCACCGCCTAGCCCTGATACATATGGTAAACCTAGCAATACCAATAGGTAAAGTGTTTCTACTGTGGTTTTAATACTTAGCATTGTTTTCAAATCTCCCAGGTTGACGATATGGCCTTATAAGAAGCTGAATCACAGTCCGTAAGAAAGCACTTCGAAAACGTGACGGTTAAAGCAAACTTTGTTTATGAAGATTTAGATAATTGTTAGCTTGTATGTCATTTTTACTCATTGTGTTTTTATATTGTAGCACTCCACTGTAGCCTATAGTGAATCTGAACATTAAGTCCTGAACAGTGAGTTTGCTGTGTGGAAGTAGGTTTGAAACAATATAGTAGGGATGCACTAATATGAAAATTCTGGACTGATACCGATGTTCACATAACACAATCGTCCGATACCGATACGAATACAGATACAGATATTTTGTTATTTATTGACAGTACCAATAAAAACAGCATGTCTGAATTCAACGAGATGAGTGTACATTAGAGCTGGGAAAAAACCTAATTTTACACCGTGTGGAGGGCGTCGGTCTCGGCAACATGGGAGTGGCAGGGTTGCCTTTGTTTTTCCATGTTGTGGAGGCCTTTGGAGCAGTGAGACTTTCCGGGGGCAGGTTTGGCACTCTCACAGGGTATGAGAGTGTGAACTGTTGCCCGGAAGGCCATAATTGATTTAATTATTATTTGATTCGTGTTAATTGGTAAGTGATTATTCACTTTCCTGGTTGTGTGTGAGAATGTGAATTGTTTGGTGTGGAATAATTGTGTGTGTGTGTGTGTGTGTGTGTGTGTGTGTGTGTGTATTGCTTCTCGGCTTCTTTTGAGAGAACGATGACCACAACCACTTCAAAAGAAGCTGGAGTGCTGGCCTATCGGGCGTGGTTAAAGAACACAGTACGTTTCGATGCGGGAGCAGACCTGGAGATGCGTAAGAAGTTTACTTTGGATAAAAATTAAAAAAATGTGGTGAAAGGGTTTTTCGGGGTCAACCCCGAGAAGATTTTGTGTTTACAAGATTTTTCAGCATGTGGGTTTTTTTATTTAACTTTTTACATGGAAGCAGCATCACTTGAACTGTATCACAAGTACACTCAAATCCGGGACACACCTGTGCTGGAGGTAGTGAGAGTGGAGCTCCTCTATGCACAGGTGTGGAGGCCTCTCACTGTTCACTTGTATAACCCCTTTGTGAGGGAAGAGTGCTGGCACGACTGCTGCTGAGGCCCAGCCATCGGCCTCAGCCACAGACCCGATACCTGTCCTTTCCTCAGCCCCCCTCATCACCACCACCACCTCCATCACCACCACACCCACCGCAGCTCCTGGGTCTGCTCTCACTCCCATTCCTGTGCCCGATCTGGCACTGGCTCCAGCTCCGGCTCCAGCTCCAGCTCCAGCTCCAGCTCCAGCTCCAGCCCCGGAGGAGGATCAGGCTCTGGTTCACGTCCCTGCCCCGAGAGCAGCACCGGCTCCGGTTCCTGCTTCTGCCCATGCCTCTATCCCCACCCCTGCTCCGGCTCCAGATCCTGTCCCGGTCACCCCTTCTTCAGCGGCCCCAGGGCACTTTGTTTTTGGCTGAGGAAGGGCCCGGCTCCCCCCTTCAGCCCCAGCTTCGGACGCCCCCCAGGTTTCGGCACCTGCGGGGGAGGACGGCATTGGTGGCGAGGAGTTGGCAGTTCCAGTAGCGTCGTGTTCTCCCCCCTGTCCGGGACTGTGGCGGCGGAGTCCGGGGAGGGGGCCATGTCTCCATTTTTGGAGGAGGTGACCCTCCCCACTACCCTGGATCTGGCTACTCCATTGATTGATTACTCTGCCAGAGCGCTCGCAGAGGTCACTTCGGTGAAGGAATGGTGGGAGGCGGCGAAGAGCCGTTTCGCCACCTTCTGCCGGCTACACATGGTTGCGGCGTGCCAACAGGATAGGGCAGGGGTGGCCAAGTGGACGGCATCTCTGGCCTATCTCCATGGACGCTTCAACCGCCTGGAGCCAGTGGACTGGACTATATATGAAGGCACAAAGGAGCGGCTTTCCAGGCTCGGCTCCATGAGCTGGAGGAGGGAGAGAGGCCCACAGCCTACTTCTTCAAGGCCTCCAGGGGAGGCTCCACCGGGGAGGCTCCACCATCGCGGGGTTGAGGAGGGCGGATGGCACCCTGGCTGAAGGGCCGGGGCTGTTGGCTGTGGCAGAGTCGTACTACACCGAGCTCTTCAGTCGGTGGGCCTGCGACCCTGCGGCGGAAGCGTACCTCCTAGACCGCGTCTCAGCTCGGCTGCAGGGCGAGGAGGCGTGGTCCATGGAAGCTGAGGTGACCCTGGAGGAGTTGCGGGAGGCGTTGTTGACCCTTAGGGACGGTTGTGCCCCTGGGCCACAAGGCCGCTTTCTGGCACCTCCTGGGGCTTGACCTCCTGGAGGTCTACAGGGCCCTTCTGGAGAGGGGGGCCCTGTCGGCCTCCATGTGAAAGGGCGTCCTTGTACTCCTGTACAAGGGGGGTGACCGGACAGAGCTGGGAAACTGGCGGCCGCT
Organism: Aldrovandia affinis; assembly: GCA_029706075.1. NCBI lineage: Eukaryota > Metazoa > Chordata > Actinopteri > Notacanthiformes > Halosauridae > Aldrovandia > Aldrovandia affinis. The sequence goes on along the minus strand of JAINUG010000018.1, from coordinate 3,989,592 downwards.
CACCTTGCTAACCACCGACTGTAAGGTGTTGGCTAAGGTGGCGACCGCCCATCTGTGGCAGGTTATGGGTGGGCTGGTTAGTCAGGACCCGACCTGTGGGGTTCCAGGGTGTTCCTGCTCCTGGAACCTCATCCTCCTCCGGGACGTGTTGGACTGGGTCGAAGAACGCAAACTGCCTTTGGCCCTGGTCAGCATTGACCAGGAGAAGGTTTTCGATCGGGTCCAGCACGGGTTCCTGTTCACCATTTTAGGTCGAATGGGTTTCGGGTCCCGGTTCATTAGCTGGGTTTGCACGGTGTACGCTGGCGCATACAGCTGCGTCCGGGTGAATGGGTTCCTGAGCCTTTTGCTGGGCTGGTGCGCCAGGACCCGGGCGTCGACGGTGTTCGGCTCCTGGGGGCGGCGGGCGAGATCCAGAAGATCCAGCAATACACGGACGACACAATGCTGTTTGTGTCGTCTGTCCGGTCGCTGGGTCGCATCCGGGCCCTGACCGACCTTTTTGGGATGGGAACAGGCTCCAGAGTGAACATGGCTCAGTCCTCTGTCCTATTTTGTGGCAGATAAATAAATAAAAAATATAAATCTTGTCATTTATGTGTGCGAATAGAGTTGTTGGTCTTGTTGTTTACGAGTCTTGTCGTTCATGTGTGCGTATTGAGAGTTGTTGTTCACGTGTGTGAGTGTGCGCGTGCACGCATATGGTATTGTATTGTGTAGTGTGGACAGACAATCAGCGGCTTTCCACACTGCCTTCATACATCCACATTTACCACACATAAACACTTACCGGGACAGGGTAAAACTCTACGCACTGTCCCGACACACTCAACACACATCTCAACAAGACACCGCGCCTCCTCAGACCGGAGTTCCCCTAGAACCTCCCCAGGCACACACATATCCAGTGACTTTTCCAGTGCTTCCCAAACCTATGCACACAGAGACACTGAAACGTTTCAGTCCGAGTTCTCTTTTGCGGCAAACACAGAGACCCTCGCCACTCCACACAGTGAGAGTTCTCTGACAACCAGCCCCGAGACACTCTCCACTCTTTCGTGTGAGGAAACTAAAACAATTTTTTGGGCAACTTTCCTTATCCTTAAGGTGGGTTCACAGTGGGGCAAAACAAATAATTTTGACGGTTGCAGTCTGATGCGAACTCCTAGGGCCTCATTTATAAAAACCATCTTACATTTGATCTAAGATCATTTCTGAAATGTGTGTACATGTGATTCAGAGAAAATGACGTACATACAAAAAAACATGCGTACGCCACTCCCCCAGATGTGAAATCTCGAAATCACAAATGATCTTGAAATTGTGCGCAGCTCAGACAGCATCCTCCCTCCTGATGCATCTGCTAAATGGCGTATATATCCAGACACCGCCACCTTCCCTTTAACATCCCGATAGTGCGCTCCACTACTGACTGTGCGCGGGCATGAGCTGTGTTAAAGTGGGCTTCTTCGGCTGTCTGTGGGTGCGCTATGGGGGTGAGAAGCCATGGCTTCAGAGGATAACCTGATTGTGTAGAGATAATTATTTTATGCACATTAAAAAAGCAAAAAAGCAGCAAAGTACAAAGAAAAAAGTGATTTACCTAGAAACCAACCGTCTCCGCCTGCTCCAGCCACAATTCCCCACACTGCAATTACGCGCAATAAAGGAGTTGTGCGTTGACCCTGGCCATCTTGCAACGGCGTTTAGAATTGCGAAATGAGTTACACATTAATTGAGTGATAATTCTTCTTGTTAACATACATACTCATTTGCATGGGATGCCCGTATGGCAATGTTAGTGCAATCTATTGCACCTATGACGTTGGGGAATCCTGTTGTGCCCACAAAATCCTCTTTCACATTCTGCAGCTCCTCGGCAGGGTAAGGAAACTTTATGTACTGAGGGGACAAACAAATGATGCCTCGAAGTACAGCTGGCATAATTCTACTAACCGATGCCTGGGATATGCCTGACCGGTCACCAATTTCTCTTTGGAATGTTCCTGTAGCCAGGAACCCAAGGACGGATAACAATTGCACCTCAACGGGTATGGCCTGGTTGGAGTTGGTGCATCTCTGTAAATTCGGGCCCATCTGGGCACAAAGCTCTAATAGCGTAGCTCTCGACAAACGGTACCTGCTTATCAGCCATTCATCATCATGTGCAAAGAAGTCTGCCCGATCTCTAATAACTCGTTCCCTACTTATTGCACAGTTGGCGATATCTTCGAGAAGTGCCAACGCTGCCATTCTTCCTCTTACAAACCACTGCATTATTGGACATTTTATAGCCTATAGATTGACTGAAAGGTTTTACATGTGTGGAACCATAATATGTATATTAAATACATTTCCTTCAAGGATGTGTCAATTATGCTAATAAGGGTAGTTTTGGAAAACCAAAAGTTTTTGTTTTGTTTTCCACAAGTAGCCTAGCTTATGTTGTATTTATTTATTAATAACTTTATTGTGCAAACCATTACATATAGCCTAAGCAATGTGTTCAATCTGGTAATACAACTACAACAGCATCTACTACTACTACTACTACACTACTACTACTACTACTACTACTACTACTACTACTACTACTACTAATAATAATAATAATAATAATGAGGAAACAATTAGGCAGCAGACGACATGTTGGCGCTCTTAGATTTCCGAATACCTGCAGTACTCCAGCATTGCCACAAGGAAACGTGCGTAGGCCAAGTTGGAACCTGACGTGGAGCTAAGTACTTTTCCACATCAAAGGCCATTTTTATAAATCTGAACTTTGGCGTGGATTTGAGTGTACGCACATTCTAAGATCAAATCTGTGCCTAAGAATGTTTTATAAATGAGGCCCCTGATGTGAACACTGGCCCCAAACTGTCATGGCATATACAGCAGGTAAAAAAATCATTGATGGATGTTATCTTTCTTTTTTGTTGAAACCTGCCCACTTGCTAATTAATTCATACTATTCATTTTAGAGATGTATAATTTCTTCGGCTATCAAAAATACATTTCTAAAATTTCTCTTCACATGTAAACCCAGCATCATATTGTTTCATAGCAAGCATGTCTACAAAGTACGCCGTAAAACCCCACAAAGGAAGGAAGGAAGCATAGATAGCATTACTTTGGAATAATGCTTGTTTAGTTTCTGTAAAATATAGTGGTGAAAGTTTGGATTCAACTAAACTAAGCTCAAATTTATATTTTGATATAAATATGCAAGCAGACAGAGGAATTGTGTTTTACAGATGTACATAGAGTATATGCTTTGTATGTGAAATAGAGTTTATGCTTTGTATGTGAATAATGTTTTTCATTGAAATTGTTGAGATATTATACAGTAACAGTAGTCTAACCAAACCATCTGGCTGTCAGACTACAGGGCTGCCAACTGGGAAGGATTGACATGTCTGATCAAAAGGACAACCTAGTTTAGAGAAGCAATTTTGTACATAGTTGCCCCCATGTACAAACTGTATACACAGTTATTTTGATATATGATATACAATATGTTTCTTTTATATGAAATCGACCACCAAAGCATTTTCTTGTCAGTTGTCACAAATTCAAAATATCTTCTTTCCCTCTTGTTTCTGTGAAGCTTGCTGTGAGTTGCCTAATCGGTACACCTCTGTATCCAGCCAAGTTTGAGGTTTGAGGTTTGTGTTTCTCAAAGTAAGGGCAAAACAGCATGACAACACACTAAATGCTTCATCTATCTCTCTCATAGTCAGAAAACTGCCATAATATCTTTGAAATGATCTTAATGAAAGCTGTATGATACTTTCAAGTATGGTACAATAGCTCATACATATTCATTAACATTTATGACAGTTTATGTCTTTACTATTAAAGGAAAAATGAACTTAGTTCAGTCAGTATGTTATTACTTATTGTATGATTGTGGTAGTAATATAACCAAATATAGTGTCACGAGAGTAGCGAGAAGCTTCACTAAAAAGGGTCCGACACCAGATTGACTTCTCCCCCTGATGTTCTTATGATCCCGAGACACCACAAGCAGGAAACAGAATTAGGGAAGAATGCATATAAATGTATAATTTAAACTTTAATTTGGGAATTAAATTAATTAAAAAAATAGAAAAAAACTGAAAAGAAACAGGACAGGGTTACCAGATGGTGACACCAACCACTGCTAATGAAAAAATAAGGCTAAACAGGGGAGGGCAGAATGTAACACACACACACAAAAGAACAGTACTTCCTGGGCTAGAAAAAAAAAGAAAACCAGAAAAAGAGGGCGCTATAGGTAATAACATCAGTACAATTAGGATGATGGTATGCAGTGGGTAATTCAGTTGACGGATTAATTGCTGCAACTCAAGCATCAAGCATCAAGCATTTGTCCCTCTGTTCAATCAATCGCAGGGCATTTTCTAGGATGTGTATGGGTGTCATACCTACATATGGGTGTCGTACCTACATAAGAACGGCGTACAGAGCATAACTCGGGCAGACTAGTGAACTCGGCAAAGAGGAGCTAGCCTCCACAAGCATGGCACTTCAATAAGGTAACAAGGACAAATGTTCACACTGTGAAGAAGACGCAACAATTATCATTCAAGTTAATTACACCTTTCTTAAATTAAGTGATACACACATGCCGCAAGCTACTGCAATTACACACCGATATCTCTGGTTTAAATCAACAATACATATAGGTGCCCATGCCTTCGTACTCTGGTGTGCACGGAACACAAGCTAAGGGAATAAACAAACAAACAAACAAACACGCATGCGCCCACACACTACGGGGGCTACTACTCTGAACGCTACAGTCCTGAGTGAAAATAAAGAGAATCCCCTGCTCTGCTAGACTATGTTACTGAATAATCCCCAACACAAACATTTATAAGAAAGAAAAAAACACAAATGATACAAGCCCTTCTCATAATGATACGAGCCCACAGTCGTCTCGCCCCCTATACCCTCTGTCGGGTAAACGGCGAGATTACCGTGGGTGCGGTAATCTCAGCAACTGAGCAACTGAGCTCCATGGATGTCCAATGGACTGTAGACAGTTGTCCTCATCCTCAGGGCCTGGAAGCATCACACCGTGACAGTTGGGTGGGTGATGAAAGGTAGTTTGTCCCCCTCGGGATGGCGAGAACACGGGCAGGTGGTGGAATTGTTTCCGCGGCGGCTCCACACACAAACTGCACATAGCAGACAGTAAGGTAAATGCCTGTAAAAGAATAAAGTTGAACATATTCACTCGTTTATAGGTTTGAGATGCTGATTGCAGTAACTAGCAAATATACAAGCAGCCGCAGAAATAAAGGCATTTAATTCAAGTCATGTCTCATAATCAATAAGTTCAATGTCAGATTGTGGTACCGCGACAATAGCTTGATTCATTAAGTTATAAATCCAACCTTTTTAGCATTGGAAAGCAATTCAACTCATAGACATCAATCAGCCCATAGACATCATAGACAATGACTTTGCAAAGAAGTATGAGAGCTTGAGGCAAGGGAAGCATGGAAATGGCTGCATATACTATGCTCACTTTCAAGATAAAGTTGATAAAATAAGAACATTGTATTGACACCCCAAATTGCTTGATTGACAAATACTGGCACATAGATGATTGATTTTCAAATTGTAAATATAATAACAAGTATCCAGATCCCTCGAAACTCGCAGAACCAACACCGTTACACATAGATGATTGATTTTCAAATTGTAAATACAATAACAAGTATCCAAGAGCACGAATGCCGATGTGCATATTATTTTCGTTTAACAGAGGAGTGAGATTCTTCCAGCTGATGTCATCTGGTATGACTTGTCTTAAATCTTAGGAGCACTCTCAAGCAGAGTATTACATGTATCATGCTCTGGGTGTTTGTATTATCATCTGCAGATAATACAAATAAAATTGACGTGGTTGGGTGAATCTTTCCTTTAAAATGGACGATATATCATTTTCAATATCACATGTAACAGCATGGCATAAAACTGTCATGTCAATATCTGTGAGGTTCCCGATATTTTGGGGAAGTTGAGAATGTATGAATATTATTGTTTTTACTATACATATTATATTGACATTTCATATAATGTAGTTGGTGGCCATGGTGTGCTAAGTTGTTATAACACACACAGCCAGATTTACTAAGATAGTCGCAGGGCAAAGACGGATGCTATTTTGTTGTGGCTATTTTGCGATCACAAATTGTGGCCCATTAACGACGAATTTACTAAGACTGGTTCTAATTACACAATCAAATAAATTAAATGCCCTCATTGCGCAATTTTTGGGAGGATGTACCCGTAACAAGGGTCCAAAATGCTCACACGTCCAAATAACACCAAGAAATGGATACACAACAACCAGGCACAAGTAGCAAGGGAAGAACAAGAAAAAGAAAACGTACATTTACAGATCAGGAAGTGGAGGTATTGGTCAACGAGGTACAGTGTCACAACGCCGTATGACACTATAAAAAAACAACACAAACGGAGAGTGACATCATGAAAGAAAATAATTTATTAAGCATAACAAAATGAACAGTAGATGGATATAGAGAAAATATGACATGATGTTAGGTGGTGTCCAAAAACATTCCTACAACATAATGAAGGGAAAAAACCAGAAGGTGGTCAAACTGAGGAAAGAACATTAGAATAAGAATAAAGGATAGAAATGATTAAACTTGTGATGGGAGAAGGCCACAGAGCGTCTGAAAGTAAAACTGCATTCACAATTGATTCTGACTGCTGACTGATGACAAATTGGTCAATATAAATCCTGTGTCCTTTCATATAATTTTTTTTCATATAACATTATTTATATAAAGTTCTAGTTAATGATATGTATGCTATATAGAATATATATTTAAATGTATCACTTAGGTGTCTGTAGATACAGGTATTCCTGATAGTAAAGCGGTTGTGACATGAACGGAGTACAGTGACGATCACCGCAGAAAATGCAATACAAAACAGGAATTGTGAAATACCTAAGTAATATCAGTGCTCATATAATACCACCTGCTTACAAAAGTTATTGAAATTCTCACACAAAGAGGAGAGTTGCAATTAAGCCATGCTTTAGTAAATAAGATGGAATACTTAATCGACCTAGTTTACTAAATCCCCACCATGTTTTAGAGTGTTCACCCCATGCACACATGCATGAACAGATTTAACTATTCATCTAAAGGAAAGTAGCAAAGTGATTTAACCCCCACATATTACATCTTACATGTGATCTTAGCACAAACCAGATAGAGCTGTCAATATATCAAGGCTAGTAGAAACATTCCCACCTTAATATAGAATCTTATTACATTAAAATAACTCCTGGACAGAAGGGATCAGTAATTGTGTTGTAATATAGCACCAGAGTAATGTAAGAAAGTTTTGTATTGAATTGTCCTTTTTCTTCAGATGATTTGATGATTTTGATTCAATCTAGCACTCGCACTCAATGGTGGGCAACCTATGGTCAAAAGATAAGAGGCAGACCACCCTTAACAGTTCATTTCTCAAAAAAAAGATCACCAGACCTTATGCAATGGGCAGTGCTTTCACCAATTCAAATTTGACACTAGATAGACAGACATACAGAAAACATTAACTCTTACTGGAGTCCTGATATGGAACTTGATAATGATAATAATAATAATGTATTTAAATAATAATAATATATTAGGCTTTTGCCGGTAGGTTTCTCCCGGTGGCTCCCATTCAAAACCACACAATTATATTATCATTATCTTAGCTGTTTCATCATCTATTTGGCAGAAATTTAGCACATGTTTTCGGATAGCCCTATACAATATATTCCTGTCTCGACTGTCAAACTGATCCGTTTAGCCATTTCTTAATCACAATTAGGTAGGGATGTCCTAAATTAGTCGGTGACTCAACTTTGTAGGCATTTTACTTTTTATTAAAATCATAATTTACTGGACACACATGCCCATTGACTTTGAATTGTGAGCTACCAAAAGTTTTAACAATGCTAGCAAACTTTGGCACCCACATCCAATGATCCAAATAAAAAACAAAACAAAGCCACAACACTGTCAAGAGCAGTTGTCACTGGGCAACTGACAACTACTATATTGAAGGGGACGAACAGACAACAAGCTAGAATTAGCAGTGCTAATACTTTCTAGTAGTTTGTACAACCACAGATAATGCTGGCCAGGACAAAATGTCATCTTTGAATGACAAAATTAACGATCGTGCTAGCTGACCCAGTTATGCTGCTCATGGACATGGCTTGAATTGATCAAGGCCCATCATTCAAATAGTTGGCTAGTCTCTAGAAACCTCTGTTGGGCATTATTGTGCATACGTTACCTGACAGATGCTGAAACAGTCTGTTGTGCTCAATAGCTAAGTTATGCTACAGTGAAATGTAGCATTCACTAAGATGAGAATCACATCTGGCTGATTGGAAAACTAGCTAGCCAGCTAGCTACCTATACAAGCCAGGGATTGCATCTGACTGGTTGAGAATTGAATGCAGTTGTTACAGGTCCATAGCTAGCCAATATAACACCCGGCTACAGCCTATCAGCAAACCGTCCATAACTCTCTCAGCTCAACCTACCATTCTCACTAAACACTAACAAACAAAAAGCATGTTCTACAATGCAGAGACTTTGGCAAAAACAACTAGCTGGCTAACCATGGCATGCGAGATAGCTAACTAGGCTATTTCTTGACTAGTTGGTAAATAAGGCTTCAGATGTCACGGTACAGCTCAAAATACTGTCGTACTAACATTATGAGCAACCCTATAACAATAAAATATATATGTTCTCCACTGCACACAGCACTCTTTCAAAGTGATAGCTAGCTAGTGTAGGGAATATACATATATGTCATCATGTGATAAACAAATAATGTAGTGACAATGGGTTGCTGGGCCCTGTAAAAGGGTATCCAAGGCCGATCATATATTTTACTATCAATTATACTCATGAATTTCAACATATAATATCAAATTTACAATAATGAATAATATAATAGAAACGTATGTGGCTTGGGTCAGCTATACCATACAACAAAACATTAATAGCAATCTTAATTAATCAGTCTCATATAAGTAAATCTAAAACTACGATTATAATATTAAAATGACAATAATCAGTAATTTAGCAAAAGGCGTAAGTTCTTTAAGGTGGTAGGCTCAAGTATTTTTCCAAACAAATAATCAGACTGAGGACCAGGTTTAACAAAATATAATTTATTAAACAACAAGACAGACTAAAATCTACGGTGGTGAAAAGGGGATAAATAAAAGGCAAACTGATGTGTGATGTATGATGGTAGGACTGAGATAGGATGGGAACAAGGGATGCGTTCCCCTGTGTGTGTGTGTGGGTGCATGTGCGCGCACGCGCTTGTGGGCACATGCACGGATACACATGTGTTTCTCTGTGTGCCCGCATGGTGCTGAACAGAGTTTAGTTATTTCGCTAATTAGTCTTGCGACTATTCACCAGAATGAATGAGATGCATGCAGAGATCTCAGTTAAAAGATGGCAGGTCATAAAGAAACATTACTAATTGTGGTACCACTGTCCAAGCTATATGACGCTGGTTAACTGTGGCTGACTAGCAAGCTATGTGGTACGGCTATGCAAAGCACAAAACACAATTATATCACTGGAATACATTGAAAATAAACAACAAACATAAGTCCACTGATCTAGTTAGCCTGGATGTTTTGTATCAGTCTTACTGCGTAGCAGGAAGGTCCTCGGGGCTGGTTGAGTCGGGTTGAGTTGCTGGCACTGGAGAAGGGTTTGCGGGCGACTGATGTGACGAATCTGTAGAGCTTTCTTTCCGGTGCTTGTGGCAGGGATTCATCGGTCCTGTCGGTGAGTCATTCCTGCAGCTTGCTGGCTGATTGCACTCGCTTGCAAGTGTGTCACTTGCTATGTTGCAGAACGATAAGGAAGTGTGGCTAATAAAACTGATCCCGTGGTGGATACAGTCAGTTTTCGACAGGGTTACCGGAGTAAACTCGTCAACTTCTAATTTACAGAGTCGGTCTCGGCAACATGGGAGTGGCATGGTTGCCTTTGTTTTTACATGGCCTTTGGAGCAGGAACACTTTCCGGGGGCAGGTTTGGCACTCTCACAGGGTGTGAGAGTGAACTGTTGCCCGGAAGGTTGCTCCAAAGGTCATCATTGATTTAATTATTATTTAATTGGTGTTAATTGGTAATTTATGTGGAATTCAATTGACTGATTGGGTCTGTAATCCAAGCTTCTGGGAGGTGGAGTCTGTGTGGAGTTTATGTTGAGTTCTATGTGCGTTTGTCGAAAGTGACAAAGTAGAGTGGTTCCTGCGTGTGTGTGAATGAGGGAGAGAGGGCGCACTAAGAGTGTCCACCTCTCTCCCTTGGTGTGATTGTGAAAGAGAGCGAGAGGGCGCCCTGAAAGAGGGTCCACCTCTCACCCTCGGTGTGATTGGGAGAGCGAGAGGGCGCCCTGGTATAGGGTCTGCCTCTCGCCCTCGGTGTGATTGGAAGAGAACTCGCGCTCGGGCAGTGGAGAGTGTTTCTGGACAACGGCCCGAGAACTCTCACTGAAAGAGTGGAGAGTGTCTCGGGGCTGGTTGCCAGAGAACTCTCACTGTGAGGAGTGGCGAGGGTCTCTGTGTGTTTGGGTCAAAAGAGAGCTCAGACTGAAACGTTTCAGTGTCTCTGTGTGCATGGGTTTGGGGAAGCACTTGGAAAGTCACTGGATATGTGTGTGCCTGGGGAGGTTCTAGGGGAACTTTGGTCTGAGGAGGCGCGGTGTCTTGTTGAGATGTGTGTTGAGTGTGTGTCAGGACAGTGCGTAGAGTTCTACCCTGTCCCGGTAAGTGTTGATGTGTGGTAAATGTGGATGTATGAAGGCGGTGTGGAAAGCCGCTGATTGTCTGTGTTCATTGTGTGTTCCCCGAAAGGGGATTCCCCCCCCTCCCTCGGAGGATGCAGGCTTTCGTTAAGTTTTAATTATTTTAGTTTGTTATTTTAGTTTATTTTTTTGCCCGAAAGCTTCGCGGCAAGTAGACTTTGTGTTTGTTTTATTTTAACCTGCTCTCCCACTGTCTCTCTCCCGGGTCTGGGGGGAGAGACAGAAAAAAATTAAGATCCGGTCCGTAGACCGGCAAAACCCACTCCTCAAAGATGTTCTTTAGATTAGGACATGATGACCCAAGATGGGCCGAACGGCCCGTTCTCATCATTATGTATTCTTATGTTCTTATGTTCTCTGCCACTTCTTACCATCGGCTGCTCTGCTCCAGTCTGGGGATTGTCACGTGGCGTGTGACATTGACATAGCAAGGTGTTAGTATGTGGAAATGTTGCATAATGCATCTTTAATATAATATCATCTTCAGGTGTAAAAACCCAAAAAAAATTTAAGCAAGAAGTTAAAGGTTTTGATCAAAAGCCAAAAAGATAAGAAATTCAAATGAGCATCAAAACCTACTGTATAATTTCACATTACCGCGGCCGTGAGCAACCCAGAAAATAGGGTCTATTTAATAGGTTATGTAAATATGTTGTTGTCTGCTTTTTTGTAATATTTGGAAATATTATTTTAATTAAGAACATTTTGTTTAAAGAAGAGCAACACTGCATGTTTTTTCTTCTATTTTTCCCTCTCCCTCATCCAAGCCCCTATGGATGGATGCCGCCCCTAGCATTCGCTATATCGCCTATGCCACGTGCCGGCTCTGGGTCTACTCTACTTCAAACAACATGTAGGGTACACACCACTGGGCACGGGGGGGTTGCTTAAGATTCAAACCTCTCCAACAGCCTAATTCATAAACTTAGAGTACGTTGTCTTTCTCCATGTATACTTGGTCATGTAAAGGCGATTACAGGGTTTTTTTTAACCCGCCTAGGACATTATATAATTCCATGACTATAGCCTATATAACTTTTGAAGTTTTTTTTTTTTTTTTTATTTTTTTTTTGTTTCTGATTTTCTCCCATTTTCTCCCAATTTGGTAGCCAATTAGACCCGCTATTTTATGTCAATCCCCCTAGTAATGTGAGTTCGTGACCTGTGACCGGTAGGCGAGGCGAAGTGACGCCTCTTCGAGACGGCACTCGCCAAGCCGTCGACCGTAACCCCGGTACTACAGGGCCACTCTACGCAGCGAACGTCACGTCGGCTTCCCTCCCCCCTCCCTGGGGCGGACAGCCAATCGCCGCCCCCTGGTGGCACTCCCGGCCAGAGCCGACACTTGGCGAGACGGGGAATTGAACCCCGGTCTCCGTGGCCAGCGTCGGACGTTGTAACCACTGGACCACGCGGGAGGCCCAACTTTTGAAGTTTTAAGCTTTACATTTTATGTAAGCTGCACATACAATGGGGGAAATAAGTATTGAACACATCAACATTTTTTCCAGTAAATGTATTTCCAATGAGCCTATTCAAGTGAAATTTGCACCAGACTTTGGTATTAACAAAAAAAATCCAGACAAAAAATCTAAACATTAAAGTCCATATGTAAATAAAGTTATGTGTAATAAAGTGGAACGAAACAGGAAAAAAGTATTGAACACACTAAGAAAAAGCAGTACACCACAGCAAGGAGAGGCAAGGAACCAGCTGAAAAACATAACTAATTAGGAGGCAATTCTACCTCCAATCTGTGCTAATTAATGTCAGCTGGGTTAGAATATATTGATGGGCTATAAAAGGTTTTTTTTATTACCATGGTGCCACACAAGAAACATCTAATGCTGGGTAAAAGCAAAGAGCTCTCTCAAGACCTTCGCAACCAGATTGTTGCAAAACATGAAAATGGAATTGGCTACAGACGTATTTCACAACTTCTGAATCGTCCAGTAAGCACCATTGGGGGCATTATTCGTAAGTGGAAGCAACATCACTCCACCATCAACCGGCCACGCACAGGAGCTCCTCGCAAGATTTCTGATCAGGGAGTCAGAAGTATACTTAGAAGAGTAGCCAAAGAGCCAAGGACCACTAGGAAAGAGCTCCAGAAAGACTTGGAGGCAGCAGGTACAACTGTGACAGAAAAGACAGTAGGCAATGCATTCCACCGCCATGGCCTCTGTGCACGCTCAGCCCGCAAGACTCCACTACTGCAAAAAATACATGCTGAAGCTCGTTTAAAGTTTGCCAAACAACATTTGGACAAGCCAGTGAACTAATGGGAGCATGTACTCTGGTCAGATAAGACCAAAATTGAACTTTTTGGCTGTCACACAACACACCATGTTTGGAGGAGAAATGGCACTGCACATCACCTGAATAACACTATACCAACAGTGAAGTTTGGAGGTGGAAGTATCATGATGTGGGGCTGTTTCTCCTCTCTTGGTACTGGCAGACTTCATATCATTGAAGGAACAATGAATGGAGCCATGTACAGAGAGATTCTTGAGATGAACCTGCTGCCATCCACCAGGATGCTGAGGATGAGACGTGGGTGGACCTTCCAGCAGGACAACGATCCAAAGCATACAGCAAAGGAAACTCGCAATTGGTTTCAGAGAAAGAAAATCAACTTGTTGGAATGGCCCAGTCAATCACCTGACTTAAACCCAATTGAACATTTGTGGAATCATCTGAAGATCCAGATTCACAAGAGGGTCCCCCGCAATCTTCAAGATTTAAAGACAATCCGTGTAGAGGAATGGGCCAAAATCACATACTTCATACAGAAAGCGCCTTGAAGCTGTCATTACAAACAAAGGCTTCTCCACTAAGTATTGAATTAATTTCAGTTAGTGTGTTCAATACACATTTTTCCTATGTCATTCCACTTTATTACACATAACTTTATTTACATATGGACTTTAATGTTTAGATTTGTTGTCTGGATTTCTTGAGTTAATACCAAAGTCTGGTGCAAATTTCACTTGAATGGCCTTATTGGAAATACATTTACTGGGAAAAATGTTGATGTGTTCAATACTTATTTCCCCCATTGTACATTCTTACCAGGCCACCAAACCACTACTTTTTCAAACATGATCCTGTTGTTTATAAAAGTACCAGTTCAATATTACACAGATCAATGCACTGGTCACCTCTGTGTCAAATAAGCAGGATAATGTAGACATATTGTGAATGTGTTTATTTACTTTGGAATGCTATTTTATAATTCAAGCAGATATATATCTGGAATATATAGAGATATATAGAATATATATATTCCAGATGTGTATTTTCATATTAAAGCATTTAACCAATCACATTACATCATAGTCAGACACTCTCTGACTATCCAATCAAAGGGTGTGAATACGCTGACGTTACCTAGGCCTTCTAGAAGGCCTTCGTGTCCCCAACTCAAAATCTGATTGGTTGAAGCAACAGTTTGATCAACACTTATTTTATGCTACAGGGCCTGCAGAACTGATTGTGAAGGCCTCCAGGCAGATTTCGTCCAGTAATCCAAGACGATCTGAATAGAATCCAGAAATGGGCAGAAACCTGGCAAATGAAATTGAATACAACTAAATGTAAAGTTCTACATGTGGGGAATAAAAACATAGGACAGGATTATTTTATGGGAGGTAGAAAACTAGAATGTGCACACGTAGAAAAAGACCTAGGAGTACTAGTTGATCAAAGCTTGTCAGGGACTGGTCAATGTGCGGTAACAGTTAAAAAAGCCAACAGGATGCTGGGATACATAGCCAAGAGTATAGAGTACAAATCGAAGGAGATCATACGCACCCTATACAATGCCCTTGTTAGGCCACACTTGGAATATTGTGTGCAGTTCTGGGGACCACATTACAAAAAAGATATAGATGCGCTGGAAAAGGTCCAAAGACGGGCAACCAGACTGATTCCAGGCATAAAAGACAAGTGTTATGAGGAAAGGCTAGAGATGCTTGGACTGTTCAAGCTTAGTAAAAGGAGACTTAGGGGAGATTTGATTGAGGCTTTTACATTTATTAAAGGAATTAACAAAGTGAATTTTAGGAAATTATTCAAGTTGAGTTCGGTTAGCAGAACGAGGGGGCATAAATGGAAACTGACAAAGGGTATATTTCACACGGACACTAGGAAATATTTTTTCACACAGAGAGTGATCAATGCGTGGAATAGCTTGCCTGGACATGTAGTAGAGGCTGAGACACTAGGGGTATTCAAGGCTAGGCTTGATCCAGTGTTAGACACTCTAGCCTTTGGATAAACTAAGCATGTGAGCAGATTAGTAGTAGGAATGGATGAGCAGTGTTGGGCTGAATGGCCTGTTCTCGTCTTCCCCTTATGCTATGTTATGTTATGTTATGTTATATCCAATATATTTTATATGTATTGTGACATCCCAAGCCACTGGAGTAAAAGGACTACAGTTCCCAGCAGCCTGCTGTCGCCCACCTGACGACAAGCTGAAACACATTAAAGCCCTGAGAACTGTCAATTGTCAGTTGGGGAGCATTATAAAAGGACTGTTTTGTGTCACATTGAGGGGAGGAGTAAGTTGGTGTATTACAGTGAGTGAGTGAGTGAGTATTGTTTTGGATAGTTTTTTTAATTAAACTTGGATTGTTTTGTGGACCCCTTTATGTGTATCGACTTGGACTGTTTGAGGAACTGTATTGGATTTCGACCCTGGATTATGGACTAAGACTAAAATAGGGATTGTGGACTGTCTGTGTTTGTTTTCTTGATTACCCCACCCTTTTATGTGTTTTTCTTTTACAAAATCTTTGTTTTGTTTTGAATAGTGGCTCCTTTTGATTATTCAACAGCCTAAGGTTGTTGAGTGTCCCCCCACCCCAAGGGACACTACAGTATGTAATCCAGTCATTGGCAGTGTTGTGTTTGAATAACGGAGACTGTATCCAGATAATCGGAACTGTCGTCAGAGTTTACACAATGAAAACTCTCAAACTCTGCATGTGCAGGCGCATCATATATCACAAACATAAAGCAGAACACTGCACTGTCACAACAGTGCCAGATGTAACATTCCCCCCCCTCACAAAACCTAGGAGTGATACTCAGTCACAAAGTCACGCAGGTACTTGGACCTGGTGTGTGTCCGGACTGGGCGGGGCTCGGGTGCAGCAGCAACCACTGGTGGCCCCATGACTTCTGGCTGGGCAGGAGGGGCTGGGGGTGCTGCGGCATCAAGCCGTGCGGCCGGCAGGACTGCAGCAGCGGGCACACTCAGTCCTGGGCAAGGGGGGCCGGCACTTTATGCAGGCAGCTGGCATGCCAGCGAGTGCCGTTGGCGAGCCTGAATGAGGCCGGGCCTAACTGTTAGCCGACCCGGACAGGGTCTGACCAAAACGACTGGAGCTTGTTGTCACGGTAAGGTCATTGGATCTTGATCAAACGGTTCCTCATCTGACGCTGGCGTGTGGCGACTGCGGTTTGAACTGGGCTGGGGCCCGAGCCAGGGCGTACCCATATCAGAGGTAGCTGGAGCCTCCGCCCTAGCATGAGGGAGGCTGGGGAGAAGTGCCAGGTGGCCCGGTAATGCAGTAGTGTCTGGAGGAGGCTGGTGGTGAGCATGCACCCTTGTGCCAGGTGGGCCCTGATGCCATTTTGTAATGATTGATTCAGCCATTGTGGTACCGGGTGGTAGAACGCTGTGCAAATGTGGCAGATCCCTTTCCCCACCAGATAGGAGGACAATTCTTGTGAGACTATTTGTGGGCCATTCGGTTGTGATCGGTTGTGATCCTCTTAGGCAGGCCTGCCCATCATTCTAACAGGCTGCCCATCAACACTTTGGCTGTGATCGAGCCCACAAGTGTCACTTCTGGTCACTCTGGTACCCCATGCAGCTCACCACAGATGTCAAGTTGCAAGTGCTCCCAGGGTCGGGACAACCAGTCCAATGGGTGGGGTGGGGTGGGGCCCTGGCCTTACCACTGGGAAGACAGGTAGTGCAGTCCTTGACAAGGGTCTTGATTTCCCTGTGGATGCCTGGCCACCACATAACATTGCAAAACCGCTGTTTGAGCCTGACTATGCCCAAGTGGCCCTCATGCATTATAGCGAGGATACACGCACGAAGAGCACTTGGGACCACAGTGCAGAGCCCACGAGTGATGCAGGTGTCATTCCAATATAACAACTCCTCCCTGATCCTGAAGTAGGGAAGTAGGGTACCTTCACAGATCAGCCTTGCCTGACATAGGCTGAGAGTGTAGAGAGGGCAGGGCGGGGTTGTCTGCTGTGGAATCCTGAGCTCCTGCAGCGACACAGTCTCCTGAATGGGTGGGTGGAGGAGCTGGACGAGGTCATGCTTGGCCTGGTCCCGTCTGGGGGCCAAAGATGAGGCTATGGGTGAGCTGGGGATTGAGCGTGATAGCATGTCAGCCACTACGTTGTTCCGGCCTGGCGTGAACTGTAGGGTTTGTGGTAGATAGTGGTTTGTGGCCGGCGCCAGACATAGCTAAGAGGGTGGTGGGGGTCTGGTTGTCCGTCCTCAGTGTGAATTTGCATCCATAGAGGTCACATCCATCTGCCAGTGCTCGCATGCCCAGAGGCACGCTAGGGCCTCCCACTCCTCCCAGAGCACCTCTGTTCTGGGGGGCTGAGAGCTTGGGAGGTGAAGGCGATCTCAACCCCTCCCTGCAGCTGTGACATCACAGCACCTATGGCAGCAACGGAGGCGTCGCATGTGACGAAGGTGAGGCTGTCCAGGTCAAAGTGCGCCAGGACCGGTGGTGAGGTGAGCTGAGACTTCAGGAGGAGGGAGGCATCCAGAACCAGGGACGCCTCATTTTTCAGTAGCTTGTGCAGTGGCACGGTCATGGCCGAGTACTGTGGCAGGAAATGGAGGTTATATGCCGTCATAGCCAGGAAGGAGACCACCTGAGTGATTGAGATGGGCTCTGGGACACGGTGGATGACTTCCGTGTTTGAGTGGAGCGGGTGCCTGCCCTCAGCTGAGAGACAGAACCCCACAAACTCAATGGCTGGGATGGCAAGGACACATTTCTCGCCGTTGAGTGTGAGGTAGTGCTTAGCCAGTGCATTGAACATGCTGTGGAGGCGCTCGTCATGGCTCCCAGCAGTGGCCCTGTGAACCACGATGTCATCAAGATAGATAGCCACACCTGGGATCCCAGCGAAGATGGAGGCCATGATCTTTTGGAAGCAGCTGGGGGCAAAGTTTAGGCCGAAAGCCATGCATTTGTAGCAAAAGACCCGTTTGTGGGTGATAAACATGGTGAGATTAAGGCTGTCGGGGTGTAGTGGCACCTGGAGGTAGCCCTGGTGGAGGTCCAGTTTGGAGAAAATGGTGGACCCGTGGAACTGGTCGGGGATGATGGCCTTGTTTACTGCTCTCAGGTCCTTGCAGATTTGCAGCCCCCCTGACTTCTTCTTCGCCACCACCAGGTTGGAGATCGAGGGCGATGCGTTCTCCTGCTCGATGATGTCACCAACAAGCATACTCTGTATGAGTTGTCATCGCGGAGATCCATGGGAGAGCGGTGGAGGGTCTGTATGACAGGCTTCACCTTTGGGTCTAACAGGGGCTGGTGGGTGAAAGCAGTGAGGCAGCCCACACCGCTGAACAGTGCGAGCCACTGTTGCTGCCAGGGGGTGGCAACGGTGTGAATCTCTGAGCCAGTGGTGTCTAGCAGGGTGAAACCGAGGTCGTTGAAGAGGTCGAAGCCTAGGAGGTTGGTCCTGTGGCCTGCAACATGGAAACTGAAGACTGGCATTGTCTTCTCTCCATACCTCACAGGCAGCTGAAGGGAGCCCAAAATGTCAATCTCGGAGTTAGCATAGCCACACAGGGAGGTGTAGGGTGGCCCCAGTGGCTCATGGGATAAGAACTGTGTATAAGTCATCAAGTTCAGAAGAGACACTGTGGATCCTGTGTCTAGGAGGAGGGGCAGAGTGACATCACCAACTATCAATGAGTACATTTTAAATGGCACTCATCCTGAGCTGACATTGTGAATGATTGTGGTTCGTGGCTAGAAGGCTCGAGCTGGGCCCGACCTACAGACTTTGTGGAATTGATTTAGCTTTCCACAGTTGGAGCAGGTCTTACCATAGGCAGGGCAGGTCTAAGCTCTTGAATTCCCACATGGCTGGTGTGAGTGGTCACGTGACTGAGAGGCTAGTAGTATGCACTCAGGTGGGGGAGGGGTGCCTGTGAGCAGAGCGCGCCCACTGCCTCAGTCAGCTCTAGCGAGTTGGAAAAAGGCGAACAAACTAGCTGCACATTTCAAAGCAGATTTGACCTGAAACGCTAGGTTTAGAGCTGCTGTGTTATGTTTTTAATGTCTGTTCGATTGTTTTTGTTCTTTGATTATTCATTATTCATCATTCTCGTTCGATTCACGTTCTGTTCCCCATTTGTCATTGTTCCTGTTTGTTTCGAGATCCACTCCTTGTCTTTTGTCATGCACTTCGGGAAATTCTATGTTTCGTTTTTTTCCGTCTTAGTTTCTAATCTCGTTTTACTTCTTTCTTTCTTTCTATAACACTTTGTATATATTAGTTAGATGTATATAGTACTAACCTACTAAACTACTAACATTAGGGATTTAGATTAAGTTACTAACATTACTAATCACTAATTATCTCACGCTTCTAACTATCGCTATCATTCTCTCTCTCGTTGTCCTATCCCTGTACGCTTCATTTGCATGCAGATTCCTCTCTATGCGTTCCTCCCCTTTGAACTATGCACATATCTGCCTGCTCTTCCAGGTCGTTTATTGTCTATGTGTCTGTGTTATTCCCAGTCCATGTCTTTCGTTTCCCCTCGTTATTGTATTAACGAATCCCATCGTTTTCACCTGTGTTCCTACCCCTCTCTCCTCCCAGTCACACCTGATTCCTATTGTGTTTCCCTTCCCTGCTTGTATATAAGTTCTGTGTATATGTTCCTTCCCCGTCAGAATGTTGATCTTCATTCCCTGTGCCGATTGTTGTAAACCAGAGTCTGTAGCATTTTCCTGAGACACCCCTTCTGTTTTTCACTTCGCGTTTGCCTGCCGATTCTGTTTGTTTGCCTTCTCTGATTTACTGGTTTTGACTTTTGGATTGTTTGTTGACTATTCTTTGGATTTAGATTTTGTACCTTCGCTACTCTGACTTCTGGTTTTGACCCCTGTCTGAATTAAACGTCCCTTTTTGCCTGATCCTGGTCTGCATCTGGGTCCTTATCCCGTACCTCACATGCTGCTGTCAGTCCATTGTTTTACAACAATAGTTTTTCCCTAATCTTATCACAGTTCATGTGCAATACGAGTTGGTCTCTTATCATTTTGTCCTGTAGCGCACCAAATTTTCACCAACTAGCCAAGTCCCCATAGATCAGCCACATACTGCGTCACTGACTCACCCGACCATTGGTGTCTCCTTCGGAAAATGACCCGATGGAGAAGAGCACTTTGTGGAGCGGCTAAATAGTTTTTCAGTTGCTCCACAGCCTCTGTGTAGGTTGCTGCAGTGCCGAGAGTTCCGAACATGCATTGTCCTACTGCTCCTAAACAGTGCAGCAGCAGTGCACGTTTCCTCCCATCAGAGACATCCTCTAAGCAGGCAACTAGGATATATGCCGTGAACAAGGAGATCCAACGAAACCACGGCACCGGTGGGTCGCCCGGCAAGGCTAGGAAGGGAGAGGGTGGTGGTAGAGAACAATCAGCCATCTCTCGTCGCCAATGTTGTGTTTGAATAACGGAGACTATAACCGGAGCTGGAGTCGGAGCTTACTCCATTTAATCAACACAATGAAAACTCTACATAACATGTAAAGCAGAACACTGCACTGTCGCAACAGTACCAGACGTAACAGGCAGAATTCAATACATACCTATATACGGTGAATGCAGAAATGCATAGCCTATTTAAAATAATCTATATTCTTCAGCAGTCCATTGTTAGTTTCTTCCATCTCTACCATGGAAGACTGTAACTCGTCAT
Organism: Aldrovandia affinis; assembly: GCA_029706075.1. Taxonomy (NCBI): domain Eukaryota; kingdom Metazoa; phylum Chordata; class Actinopteri; order Notacanthiformes; family Halosauridae; genus Aldrovandia; species Aldrovandia affinis. The sequence goes on along the minus strand of JAINUG010000018.1, from coordinate 3,968,691 downwards.
AAGCCTCTTGGTGGCCTCCTTAACAAGTGTCCTTCTCGCACAGATGCTTAGTTTTGAAGGACAGTCTGTCCAAGGGAAATTCACAGTTTTGACATATTCTTTATGATGGACTTAACAGTGCTCTGGGGGATATTCAAAGTCTTTGAAATCTTCTTATATCCTTCCCCTGATTGGTGCTTTTGAATAACCTTTTCTTGTATTTGCTTTGAATGTTCTTTGGAAATGCACTAAACAACTGTGGGACCCCTCAGAGACAGGTATATTTCATTTGAAATTATTTTAAACACTTTAATTGTACACAGGTGGACTCCCATTAAATAATGATGTGACCTCTGAAGACAATAGATTGCACCAGAGTATTTAGGTGTATCTTAGCAAAAGGGGTGAATACTTATTGAATCAATTATTACCTGTTTTGTATTTGTAATTCATTAAGAAAAAGCTTTAGAGTTATATTTGACATTATAGAGTATTTTGTGTTGATCACCATTAATAATTATTTTTAATAAACCCCAACAAAAATAAATATACATTAACATGCTACTTTTTTTTTGCTAAGTTCATCTCAAGCTTAGTAAACTGTATAATGGTGTTCCATGGCTTCCTGTTTCACTGAGGTAATAAAAAAGGAACACTTAGGTAAAATCCATTTGTCATCCATCACCATGGGGGAAGGCCAACAACTCTCAGAAGAAACAAGGCAAAGGGCTGTTGACATTCACAATTCTACCATCAGACCTACATGCCAATAGCAAAAGAGCCTCTATTGAGGGCAATTAACAAACTGGGGATTGCTGAATGATATTGGAACTCTGATTGGAACCAGGGGCCTCATTTATAAAAGTTCCCTCCTGTCTGTCCTCCTGTGCAGAAACCATCCTATATTTGATCTAAGATCATTTCTGAAATTCCGTGCGTAAGTGTGATTGACAGAAACTGGGCTGTTGACATTCGTTCTACCATCAGCACAAAAAAGCAAAGAGCCTCTATTGAGGGCAATGAACAAACTGCCAGTCCCCTCAGATGTGAAATCTATAAATCGTAAATGATCTTGAAATTGTGCGCAGGTGAATGGTTTTAGATCTCCGCCTTGTAAACGCCACTCATTTGCATGTGGTGCCCATATAGCAACGTGAGTGCAATCTATTGCACCTATGATGTTGGGGAATCCTGTTGTGCACACAAAATCCTCTTTCACATTCTGTAGCTCCTCGGCAGCGTAAGGAAACTTTATGTACTGAGGGGACAAATCAATGATGCCTCGAAGTACAGCTGGCATAATTCTACTAACCAATGGCTGGGATATGCCTGACCGGTCACCAATTTCTCTTTGGAATGTTCCTGTAGCCAGGAACCCAAGGACGGATAACAATTGCACCTCAACGGGTATGGCCTGGTTGCAGTTGGTGCGTCTCTGTAAATTCGGGCCCATCTGGGCACAAAGCTCTAATAGCATAGCTCTCGGCAAACGATACCTGCTTATCAGCCATTCGTCATCATGCGCAAAGAAGTCTGGCCGATCTCTAAAAACTCGTTCCCTTCTTATTGCGCGGTTGGCGATATCTTCGAGATGTGCCAATGTTGCCATTCTTCCTCTTGTAAACCACTGCATTATTGGACATTTTATAGCCTATAGATTGACCGAAATGTTTTACACGTGTGGAACCGTAATGAATAAATTTTGTTCAAGGATGTGTCAATTATGCTAATAGGGGTAGTTTTGGAAAACCAATGTGTGTTTTTGTTTTGTTTTCCACAAGTAGCCTAGCTTATGTTGTTTTAATTTATTAATAACTTTATTGTGCAAACCATTACGTATAGCCTAAGCAATGTGTTCAATCTGATAATACAGCTACAACAGCATCTACTCCTACTACTACTAATAATAAATAATAATAATAATGAGGAAACAATTAGGCAGCAGACGACATGTTGGCGCTCTTAGATTTCCGAATACCTGTAGTACTCCAACACTGCCACAAGGAAACGTGCGTACGCCAAGTTGAAACCTGACGTGGAGGTAAGTACTTTTCCACGTCAAAGACCATTATAAATCTGAACTTTGACGTGGATTTGAGCGTACACACGTTGTAAGATCAAATCTGTGCGTAAGTACATTTTATAAATGAGGCCCCAGGTGTTATGAACAGATGAGACTAACTTTGAATGTTTTGGCCATGCACACCAGCGGTGGGTTTTGAAGGACATGTTAGGAAGAAGGACACATATTTAAAAGAATGTCATACCTGTGGTGAAATGTGGTAGTAGATCTTTGATGTTATGTGGTAGTTTTACATCTACTGGTCCTGGGGCTCTTGTTAAGATCAATGGAATCATGAACTCCAGCAAGTACCAAGACATTTCGGTCAGAAACCTGCTACCCCCTGTGAGTTAGCTGAAACTTAGCTGAAAATTGATCTTTCAGCAAGACAATGATCCCAAGCATACCTCAAAATCAACCAAGAAATGGTTAACTGACCACAAAATTACTGCAATGGTCATCTCCGTTTCCAGATTTGAACCCAATCAAAAATGTGTGGTTTGAATTGAAGAGGACAGTCCAGGACCGCAGACCAAAGACAGGGTACTTTATATACAGTATGTACCTGAATATATACTCAAAAATAAAAACATAAATAAAATGAAATAAACCAAAGGCTTATGTAAATAGCTCTGTGCATATTAGTTTATGCCAACTGAGTGGGACTGAAATCTCAAGCAATGGGATTACTTACCAATGGCTTGAAATATTTATATCAGTGAACATAGTATATCCTATTTATTCATCTACAGCATTGAATAAAAGAAAGCATGCAAATCTGCTTTCAGCTAACTTTTATTTATAAGCAGTTAATTGAATTTTAAGGACATGCTCTCTCACAGAAGGGGTTTGTATTATTATTTACAAATTATACGCTTTGATAGTGGTGGGATAGACATACAGATAAAATTATAAACAGACAAATAGAATTTTAATGAGCTCTAAGCGTTTATATTTTATCATTTTGTGATTTTTGTGTGTCTGAGTGTGTGTGTGTGTGTGTGTGTGTCTGTGTTTGTGTGTGTGTGTGTGTGTGTGTGTTTACATCTACTACTGATTCAATTTGAATCTTACTGTTTTAATGCTGTTATTGATATTATCTGTCTTTCCTCCTTACCGTAGCATTGGTATTACCTTGATCAGATTTAGTTTACTTCAATTGCCTGTGGGTTTGGTTCCCTGGAGTTCTTAATTGCCTATAGACATGAAGCCCTTTTTTAACAAAAAACCCTTGAGAGAGAAGAAAAACTGCAGCCCATTTCACAAGAACATAAAAATGCAAGAGACAACTGTCAAACACAAATGACTGCTAGAACCATAGACTTCTTATTTAGACTTTTAAATGCTCTAGGCCAGGTGGGTTCATAAAGAAGTTAGTCCCATTGTTTTCTAAAAAACAGAAATACAGTATCTGCTCATCTTACATATGATAAATTAGTTCAGCTTAAAGTTGTGATTGTCTTTGTGGCATGTTTTCAAAATAATTGAATGTGTTCCTGGAGCTATTTTTCCAAGAAATATATTATTAGTGTTTACTATTCATGACAGACACGTGATTACTCTTCAAACCTGCTCAGTGCATATTCCTCCCTAATTATTTTTTTCCTTTCCTTCCTGTATGAAGCTATGCATGAAGCTACGGCACAGTTGTGGGATAAAACAGAATACGGCATACTAGAATACAGAATGGACTCGCCTGCGAGCCAGTGACTACTTTATACACTACAGGCCACATATTACTTCAGGACAGCTAGCACTGATCAGAGGAGAGGCACATCTCTCTCTGATGGCAACTGGTAGGCTGTAGGTGCCTGGTGAGTATCTTGGGAGCACTAATGCAGGGCTGGCCAACCTAAGTCCATCCTACCCTTTGAGGTGGTTGGGGCACAGGTAGAGGACACACCTGAGGGGAAGCAGGTATACCCAGGTGGAGACTCTATCTCTAAAGAAAGACTTTTCCACCCTACCCTTACCCTGAAGGAGGAGTGCCTGAAAAGGCCCAGCCCACCAGGTAACCCAGGAGCAGTGTACGATGCTTCCGGCCTTGCGCCCCACAACCACCTCCCCCACACCAACCTGCCTTCCACTATTCTATTAACATCACAACCAAGGGGAACATGGTAATGCTTATTAGTAAGAGTCCCAGACTGTACGTGGTTTCATTTCAGACAAAATGTGCTCACCCCGCAGCAGGCCAAGGGGGTGGGTTTCCAAGGATTCAAGTGTTACAGCACCATTTTGAAAAGCACTGTCATGACATACAGGTCATGACCTAAAATTGCCGTGGTGGTCTTATTTGAATAAATATTTGAGTAAATATTCTCTTTGAGTCCTGGTTTAAAAAATAAATAAAGCTAAGCAGCTAGAATTAGTTAGTGATGTTTTTTAATTTTCTGCTTTGTCATTGTGGCGATCCTGTTGTGTAATTTGCAAATTAATTTGTCATCTCACTCGCTCTGTCTCAAAAGTTTGGGGCTGTAGGCACTACAACACTGACTTTATTAGCGGGTTAGTGTTTATTCAATTTCCCCTTTAGAATCGTGGATCAATGATTAGGCAACAGAGCCATCGTAATGAGATACAGGTGACTGAAAATAAAGGCAACACTTGAGTAAATGTGGATCCTTTTAAACGGGTGCATTATCGCATGTGTCCATTTGGGGACACACAGCTGGTACTGAGGGATAGGCCTGGCCCTCCACTTTCCAATTCCCCCCCCCCCTCCTGGCTGAGACTCCTCTAGCCCAGGCCAGAGACATTTTAGGGTCCCCCCCGGTTACCAAATGTTGCCTCTATTTTGGCAGTTACCTGTATTTACCCTCCAATTCAAATTGTGTTGATAGCCATAGCCAGAAAGCTAGCAGCACAGCTATGCTGATTGGTCAGAGCTTATTGGTACTCTAATTGAGTTTTGGCTAATAGCTATGATCAGACAGTACACCCAGCCATGATACCAAGCCATTATACTGTCTGCACATTGTGAACAATCATTAACTATATTGATTTTGAAGAAACCTGACCCCAAAATTAATGCATTTGCTATGAACTGCTGCCAATTGAGTTACTTTGTTAAGTTAGCTATCCTTCTCTGGAGACCTGGCAGCATATTGTTTCATAGCTTGTTACAGTTGTAGTCTGTAGTTGTATCATGTATTGGGTCACATGTTCTAGCATTAGTAATAACTTCCTACACAGTAATAGGCAAACGACAAGAAAATTCATTGTTTCTATATGGTGTATATATATATATATATATATATACACAGTGGGTATAAAATTATTCACCCCCTTTGGCATTTTTCACTATATTTGCTTACTTCACAGAGTCAGAATGGATTTAATTGGGATTTCTTGCCACTGATCAACACAAAATACTGTATAATGTCAAATAAAAAAAACTCTGAAGCTAAGCTTTTTGTTAATTAATTACAATGAAAAAACTGTCAATAATTGATTGCACAAGTATTCACCCATTTTGCTAAGACACCTAAATAAACTAATTTTTTTAACTTGATTGTTTTCTCTCGCTTTCTCACTTATTATTTGATGTACCTGTGTACAATTAAGGTGTATCAAATGATTTCAAATTAAATACACAGAGGTCCCACAGTTGGTTAGTTCATTTCTATACATGAGCTTCATCATAAACACCAAAGAACTTTCAAAGCAAATCCAAGAAAAGGTTTTTCAAAAGCACCAATCAGGGGAAAGATATAAGAAGATTTCAAAGACTTTGAATATCCCCTGAGCACCATTAAGTCCATCATGAAGACACGGAGAGAATATGGCATAACAGTGAATTTGTCTAGAACAGGCCATCTTTCAAAACTGAGCATCCGTGCGAGAAGGACACTTGTTAGGGAGGCCACCAAGAGGTCTATGGCAACTCTAACGAGTTACAGTCTTCCATGACAGAGATGGGAGAAACTGTCCATGGGACAACAATAGCCTGGGCACTTCACAGATCTGCACGTGGCAAAAAGAAAGCCATTGATGAAGAAAATTCACATGAAATCTTGCCTAGTGATTGCCAGAAGGCGTGAGGAGGACTCTCAAAGATTCTATGGTCTGATGAGATCAAGATTTAACTTTTTGGCATCAATGTCAGGTGCTATGTTTGGCACAAGCCTAACACTGGGCATAATTCCAAGAACACTATGCCTACCATGAAATATGGTGGCAGGAGCTTAAAGCTGTGGGGATG
>JAINUG010000018.1:3762446-3957446 GCA_029706075.1 Aldrovandia affinis | reverse complement strand
TTTTGCAGTCAATTAGCAGAAGGCCTGCTTTTGTTCTCCTATGGCCCCCATGGGCTCCCTTGCCAGTCTGCTCTGTCCCATGGATGCAGCATTCAGATGGTGCTAGCCTTTTTTTTTTAAAGGGCTTTTTCCCTCCCCACCCCACCTCGCTTAATGACCTTTGTGACATTGTTGGCCAAACGTTGTCTCTTGCAATGATAGGCTCTGAAGGGCTATACAGTCTGAATAATTTTTTTAGCTCTTGTGGAACAGCAGGGATATTAATCAGTACCATGAAAAATGCTAAAATGTTAAAGAATATTGGATATTTTTTCATGAATAATTTTTTGTACTTTTATTTTCTTGGACACAGGGTAATTCTACTTTTAGTATTTATAAAGTAATTGCATACAATACCAACAGATACCATAACACCAAGTTCCACAATCTAAATAAATCTAATATATCTAATATCTAAATATGAGTCTCTCTCTTATGACCAACACTGATACATCTGTCTGGGATGGTAGTCCTCACTTTTCTGCATGTTGAACTGAATGTGATGTGTTGGTAGCCAGATGCAATATTTGGCATTTCTATCATATTTGACAGAACCAAAAGAGATTAACATTATGCTGATTGGACTGCCATCTCTGCAAATAATACAGATTACGGGCTCAATTCTATGAAACTGCGAAGTAATTTGTCATGTTTGGCAATTTGAATGATGCGTTTATGCAAGTGTTCCTTTATTGACGTATTCCCATCAAATATTTTGATTATATTTTTCATATATTAAAATTTTATTTTTTTGGTGGTCTCTAAAATCAATAAGGATTGGTGTGTAAATACCCCAAAAATAACTAACCACTATACATTTAGACTGAATCAGATCCGTAGTATAATTACTGACATATCATATCTATATATTAGAGTTTAGAACCACTCTAAATTAAGCAGCCATTTAGCCCCATGACATTTTACTTTATGAACTACTCAATACTATGTGCACTTCATGGAAATAACACGACAGCTTGGTCTTCAGCATTAAACATGAACACATTAGCATAAATATTCAAGGACACCTATCAAGGCTTCTGTATATTCCTATATATTTACTGTGCACTGCATGATGTAAGACAATACATAAGAGAGGCTGGCGATGGCTTGTCTCTCTACTTTATAGCTGTGTAACACCAACCAGATGTTGGGATCCTTGGATAACCCATGTGTTTCAAAATATACTTGAAACATGTACCCTCATGAGGAAAACATCTTACATCTGACATTTCTTAATATCTAATATGATAAAAAAACTGTGGGATTTTGAATAGCGATATATCATTATTCTTTTAAATCCAAGAAGCACCCTGCAAGTCCTTGGGCACTGTTCTCTCCGTGCCTCTACCTGGCCCCTCTGTGCCGTACCTGTCTCTAGTTAATAAATCATTTTCGGTAATAAAATATTCAGAGGATCATGCAGGGGAGGTTAAAGAATTTCTTAAATTTTTATAGCGTGACAGCCTGTCCCATATAAGCCCCTCAGCTGTCTCATGTTCTTGGGCAGAAATGATCTTCTGTGTCACTCTAATAGTCTAGAATTACACTTGTATCACTGTCACTAGCATATGGGGCTGTGTATACCCCTAGGCCTCGCTCCTGCTCTTTCATGGCATTTAAAATGATAACATTTGGCAAAGATAGTTTTGACAGAAAAGTGAGCTCTGCTTTCCACATTTGTGACAATGCTGGCCACCAGGGGCCCACAGTGGAGCAGACAGGCACGGTGTTCTGCGCCGGGTAATGATGGGATGTTTGCTCATCTTAATAAGAGTGCTGTGCAGCAGGGCGCAAATGCTAGCATGCTCTTAATTATAAAAGCTATTCTTTTCTTCAGGGCTACTCTTTTATTCATTCGGCTGGATTTTCCATTTAGCCGAGTGGACTGTTCTAGGGATCCTCGTTTTCTTCTAACATATTGATTTATTTTCTCTAAAGGATAGCAGGAGGCTTGGCAAATATATATATATAAATAGATAAATAACAATAAACTAAATGAAACAAATTCACAATCGCTTTCATGTTCTTCATCACTGGGAGTGATTCAGTTGACAATTTATTCATTGTATTTCTTTTTAAGTTTGTTGGTTTCAAGTTTTTTTCAGTTTAGCTGTATTTTATATATAACAAATTACTAATCCCCCCAGACCCCTGCCCAATACATATTTTCTGAACTTCTAACTTCCATTCAATACAATATGAAAACAATACTACTAATGGAGAATGAATATGCGGTTCCCCACCTGTGGTTAAGCATAGCGCTAAAAAGGTTACAACTGAATATTAAATACTGATGGGAACCACAAGAATGGGAGGGACCAATTAAACCCTGACCACTGCAACTCCATCCTTTATCCATCCATGCACCCCCTTTCTCTCTGTATCTCTCCCTCTGTCTATCTGACTCTATCTCTTGAACACAGACTCACCAGCGTTGTGACTGATTCCCGTAGGATTTAGACTCTGAAGCTGTTAAAGTGGGAAACAGGGGAGTCTGCTTCTTATATGAGCAGGAGAAAGCAAAGAGAAAAAAGGGCTGGTTATTGAGCTTGTAGGTCCAGCCCAGACCTTCTGGATGAGAGGCCCCTCAACCCCACACTATTAATCATCTCCTGACCCTTCAACACCTGGGACTAACTTCCAGCTCCCCCTGTTGCTATATTGATATTATTCTCTGTTTATTTCCTCATTTACCGATCCCAGGTTAGAATGACCTCTTTGAAATATCTTATAAATGTCAGTAATTGCGCATCAAACTTCAATGCATTATTTCAGCCTCCATCCCTCTACCCCCCATGCAGAGGGTTTCATGTATTTTGATGATATAAACTTGACCACATTTACATGCAAATAGAAGTTCTATATTAATAGGGCCCAAATAGGAAAAGAGATTGTATGGTAATATGCTATTATGGCTTTTAAATACATTCGGCCATGTTTTGACGCAGCATTAGCATGGTCCAAGCACAAGGAAATCATGTCGGTCTGATTGCAATTTTGTTTCCCAATCGAAAGTACAATTTCATCAGGTTCAACTGTCATTTCTAATAATAACTTAAGTTTGCTCACTAAATTGGAGAATTTCTCCAAGTCCCACTGATTGGTGATAAAACGAGAATAAGGCTCCCGAATCCACAGATGCTATTCTCTTGCAGTCTGTCACGGGTTCAGGGAATATTATTTGAAGAGTTAGACTCTCAAACCTTCGATAATAATTATTTAAATGTATAAAACAAAAGGCAAGTCAGAAGTAAACAGACCCTGAAGGTAGTAACTTAATATCAACTCTAATATTGGTTCTGCTTTGCTTATCACAATATATTAGTATATTAGTATATAACTAAAACAAAAAATTGTGTTCTCTGTTAATGCATCATTCTTGTAGTTCAAAATATTAGAAGGCAAAAAAATATATAGAATATTATATATTCTAATAATTCGTCAGATCCTACTATTATTACTACCACAAAGACTGCCATTATAGCTACGATTATTATTACTTACTACAGCTAGTATTATATTACAATAGTGTTTAAGTGTTTAACAATTCACATGCTCGGTTTCACAGTTAGGTTTACAGTGAACACCAAGCGATAAAGTGATTTTTTTAGTACACACAGGGTGAACTCCTCACCATCACATTTCTCTGTTGCTGAAAGCCAGATGTGAATTTGAATATTTCACTGCGAGTATAATCTATTGAATACTGTCTCATGTGTGTGTGCAATGCAACCAGACAAAGAGCTGCTCATTACTGCAAACAAAATGTCAATCATTTTCCCCCCAAAATGATGCTGACAGTTAAATACAGACTTCAATTCCACAGAGGAGAAATCATTATTGCTGAATAATAAATGGCACGATAAATTGTTTAATCTTTATTTTTTTAACTTTTGTCATAATGTGATGAATTTCAATACCTATGGTTAGATTTCTGGGTGTATTGACACATTTCTGCCTTATGTGCCTGGTTCCCCAGAACCCATTATCAAGGCTGTTCTTAGTTGCATGTTAGTTGTTTTTCTTTTTAATTAGCATATTTAAATGTCGCTGTCATATATTTATTTTCTGCAGGCACTTTTAAAATGGGGGATTCAAATAATAACTGCACATAAGCATAAAAGGAAAAAATTCACAAAACATACCATTCTGGGCACTAACTTGTGATACATTTCTCTAAATTTCCATTCTTAGAACAATTTACTTTAAATTCCCTTTGGAAAAATTCTAAATAAAGACAAATATTTGTTCCAGCCATATAGTAAAGTCATATACTAAAAATATACTTCACTTTTTTGTGCTTTTCCCCTTTTTTCTCCTAATCTGGAATGCCCAAGCCATGTTTGCTGCAGCCTCCGCTGTCAATTCAGGAGAGTGCAGACAAGCACGTGCTCTCCTCAAAAACGTGATGTCAGCCACCACTCCTTTTCACACCGCAGTCTACAAATTAAGCTGGTGTGCGACGAGACATGGACAACACAGCCAACTGAATCCCTCTCTCCCTGGGTGAGAGAGGGACTTTATCTTGCCCAGGGAGAGAGAATTCGAATATGGATTACTTTTCCACAAGTAATCCATATTCAAAAACGATATTCCAGTAAACCTTCCACTAAAAGCCCCAACAAAAACCTTATGGGAAACAGAATACCCAAGGCATACTAACATTATATATTATAGAAGCCTGTCTGTCATGTCTGACTGGCTAGTAGGACATGCCACTTCTGTAGCGTCTTGATTAACATGCATGCCAGTCCATTGCAGGGCTATACCAACTATTTCTGGAATACTGACGCCTTGTAGAGAAGCTATGGCTAACATTATTAAAGGCTTTAGCATGAGAGCACTGAGTGAATGCACAACCGCTTTCAAGTCACAGGCCTGACCGCACAAAGCCACTCAGCTGGTATATTTTTCCCAAAAGATGATTGAAACACATCATATAAGCATCAGAATTGGTGAGTAAGATACAGAAATCTTTCATTAGGGGAAGTGAAACCTTTTCATTGACTGTCATCAGTTACCTCCAAATAGCTCAAAATGCCATTGCAAATTTTTACATTGCAGTTAGGTTGTGGTGAATAACAACTTTTACCAGCCCCAAACCCAAACTTACCAGCTATTTTGGAAATAGGTGCAAATCACACTTATACTTTTTTCCACTGGAAAATGTTTTATGGACATGTTTGTAACACAACAAAATCATGAGAACACAATGTTATCACAACTTTTTGCAAGGTAAAAAACTCAAAAATGTTTTGTCTAGCTGGGCTGCCTGTAGATTTATTCCTTTTTAAGAGGGTTACCCTTTTCATCAACACCTTCATCATTTTCCAGGACTATTTTATTAAGCCCTCCCCTGTCACTTCTGTAGGAATGATAACCTTTTTTTCAATTTCATCTCCCAACAGCCTCTTTCCTCAGAAACATCTTATATCTTAGTCACCTGCTGACAGCATCTCTCTTATAAACGGAGAAAAAGTAAACCCTTATTCCACAGACAACACAGGCCATTACGTAGAAATGTGGCTTACATCTCCCCTTATCTCCCTCTCAAGATACAGAGCATCACCTTTGCTTAACAAATGTGGACAATGTCATCCCATTGCACTGAAACCATGACTCAATCAGTCGTGTCCACATCAATATTCCAAACATTGTCATGCCATTCATATGGTCACTATTGCTGCTCTTTGCATAATATTCCATGGGGATTATAGGGGCGCTGCTGAGCAGATCATTCATTTTTGCTGTCCTTAAGGTTCAGTAGGAGGGGTATTGGCTCTTATATAAACTTAAAAGAGTAATCCCTCCTTTGGCCCTGAGTTGAGGTCCTGCATGATGCTGGGTTGGCTTCAGTGGAATATTCCTCATCCTAGGACAGGGGGTGGGGGTTGAGGGCCACTAATTTGGCTCACAGGAGACGGGGTGGCTCAGCAGGCCGCGGATGAGCCTTATAACGCCGGGGATCGATTTCGCTTCGGTTCCATAGAGGAAGAGGAGCCACGGCCTGTACTCATTAGCTGGCCCTTGGAGAGCTGAGGCGCAAACGTAGCCCTCCCCCAGGGCCAGTAAACAGCTCTGGGACTCTGTTGGAGAGTTTGCTCCATGAACACAAGTTTTTATGTCATATGGCCAGTGAAAGTTATTGCAAACCCTGTTTGTGTCGCATTGTTTCAGCTAAAAGACACAAAAACAACCCCAAGACGAAAACAAAACAAAGAAGGTCAGAGATCTCGGTCAGAGCCAGAACTTGGTGAACGCATTCTTTGGTGCAGGGAGATTGTGAGGATGAGGTTATTTAACCTGTGCATATCTGAAACACAATGTGGGTTTCACCCAAACAGGTCACAAGGAAGTGTTTATTAAGCATTCATTTTTCTGTGCACCTCTTTCTGTGCACTTCTAAAACCACCATCCAAGCTCTCCTGATGTTCAATATTAGCCTACATGTGAAACATACCAAAACAATGTTATCTTTTATTGCTTATAGTTATGATTGTCTAAGATACAAGTAAACACCACACTCCAGCAGCTTTGAAGATACAAATACTATACAAACAGATGACTTGCTTTGTATAGATTTATTTTCCAACCAATAAATTATTTATTTGTTTAAATGTCCCATATAACCCTTCCACATTGGACAGTTAGGTGTTTGGAATACAGAACCATAGTCAATTAGATCAAACTATGTAAAACACAAACACAAAGGAAAAATAAGGTAAAATTCACAGACATTATCTATACTGTGCTTTGTCAACCATAGAACTAGCAAGATATTGCCACTAACATAGTGCTTGATATGTCACTAGCAATTTGGACATAGTAGACCATCTGTTACCTTTTTAACCATGTAGCCAACCAGATAGCTAATATTACTAATTTGGCTACTGCATTGCATATGTGTGTCGAGCAACTGCTGGTACAGATCCCCATTTCAAATCATTCCTTTTCAATGGGATGCAAACTGTCCTTCATTATATTGAAAAAAGGAACAATTCAAAACAATTCAATTGGAGGTTATTCTTTGAATTATATGGAGGCAAGAAAATCCTTGATATGCTCATACCTTAATTTGGTATCCAGAATGCTTAATAAAAGGGTTTGATTATTTCCAAATATTTCCACATTTTATTTGTTCCTTTCTTCAATATGATAAAATACATTTTGTGTCCTGTTGAAAATTAAAGGCTTTGAAACAGAAATCTATCCATCCCAGAAGTTGCTTGACAGCCGCTTTCTCCACGTATTTTTAAAGTTTGTTACTCTGAGTTGATTTCCACAAGAATATGATGTGTTCTTGATTTACACTGACCCAATCACTGCCCTATAACCTACCTCTTGAAAAGGTGAACTTCACTCACCGATGCTGGTCCATTCCTGAATAAAGACTGGAGTCTTTTAGTAGGCTACAGTAAGCAAAATGCCTACAATTGCCAATGCTAGCAATGTTATTTGAACAGCTGTTCAATTATTTATCTTTGGAGTTAGACATAATGTTTAGTTTTCATTCAGCGATCTTTTAGACAATTGTTTGATGTGTCATGTCTCATAAAACAACACAATAAAAGTGATAAGATTAGCCTATCGTTAGCAGTGCTTTCATGATACCATAACGTTGCGCAATATTATTTATTTATTGTTCATGACTTATATGTACACAAAATCTATTTTTCTGTGTTGAGTACAGCTAGCAAATGCAAGAAGCTATTGTCACATTATAATTAAGAACATGCAGTTATAGATATTATAAACACACCCATGTGTCAATCCTCGCCAATGGTAAAAATCTAATGGGCACATGTGTGTGAATTGTTTGTTTTTATTCTGGCCCATTTGTGTATCAAACACTTAATTTTACCACATTCTTTAGCAACAGTGGTAGGACATGCCGCTTTTTTATCTATGAAAAGTGTAATTAGTTTTCATTTAATGCTCACCTTTTTGCACCAGTGATAATGAAGAGTTCTATGTTGATTAGGTATAATTGCGTATGCTATGTTCTTACCACTTTTGGTTGACCAATCAATTCATAATCTGAGGTTCTACTATATTTTCTTAAGACAATTATTAACTATTTTCTTGGTACTCAGTGCACGTCAGGAGGGAAGATAAACACTGCAAAATAGCAAGTTTACCTCTGCTTTTTCTCCCCTGTCCATCTCTTTCTCTAAAGTGCAAAATATCCTGGCAGTTAGGTAACATGATTGCTTCCTGTAATTAACTAATCGAGGAGAAATTACTGAGTACACAAAATGGGATGTTTACACTAACACGGGCAGGATAAGGTTTTTGATAATGAGCAAAGATTCTAATCAAGAAGTGCAGTTTGGTCCAGCAGGCCTAATTTTCTTGCTTTTGTAAAGAAAAAGTGCAGCGTGAGCAAGGAGGTAATCAACATATTATTTATCTATGTCTCCACACTGAAGTCCCGCTTGCACAATAAGGATTAGATGCAAGAAAGGTGTCAGGAGCCCCAGAAATGATAACGAAGAATAACAAATAGTAATTGGTGGAGGGAGCCTGCAGTCACTTTCCACTACTTTGGATAGAATATGCTTTCAGCTTAGATGAATCTCGACTGCAGACATTCTAACACTGGAGGAAAATCCTCCCGGTGGGCTGTTTTCATTCACTGAAGAACTACTCAATTGCCAGAAAATAGAAAGGAGACAGATATATACAGCATTGGTCTAGACTACTTATGACTTCAATTGACACAGTGTCTTGCACACTGTGTATAATTATCACATAATTAAGTTTCTGCTCTTGATGTCTTTGTTATTAGGCTTCCAAGCCAGAATAGCAGATTGCTCTTAGTAGTGATCAAAATTGGAACCCTCACAAATCCAAAATGACTGACATAGAACAGTCAGTCTGGCTTTGAAAATAAAAAAATGGTTAGAATTGAGTAAAAATTAAATGTCAAAGATTGTTTACAAATATATGTCAACAAAAATGCTGTTTGGGTCAAACCAATCCCCAGGCACCTTTGAAATTACTTAAGAAGCATTTTCTCCCTTTTTTCTGTGCCCTTGCACAAATGGCATTGCAGCTGAAGCATGTACATTCCCACAAGCCAGTGACTATTTTCCACAGTGCAGCCCACAGCACTATATGAGAGCTAGCACCTTACCGGAGTCAAAGCTCATCTCTCATTGATGGCAGCTGGTAGCCTGTGAATCGCTATGAGCTAATGCAGAGGTAACCCATGAAGTCCTGGACAATTCAATCCCACCCAACCCCTTGTGGGACAAAGTGTACCATTTCCCACCAATGTAGGTTCCTGGTTGTAGTTGGACATTGTAATAGCCCAGGCTCTGACCTGTGACCATGTGACCATGTCATGTGACATGACACTACCGGTCAAAAGTTTTAGAACACCTCAATTTTTCCAGTTTTTATTGAAAATTATACAGTTTAATGTTTCAATGTACTATGAAATTAAAGCATAAAACAAATAAACAATTGGAGATAAAAAAGAAATTATGGAATCGTTTTATTTAATCAAAATTTTGGACTCATCAAAGTAGCCACCTTTTGCAGATATAACAGCCGAACTCACTCGTGGCATTCTTTCTACAATGGAAATCAAATATTGTTTGGAAAGTTCTTCCTGACACTGTTGCAGAAGTTCCCACAAATGTGTTGCACTTGTTGGTTGCTTTGCTTTCAGCCTTTTACATTACATTACATTACAGGCATTTAGCAGACGCTCTTATCCAGAGCGACTTACAGTTTTTTTAACATTTCTTTACAATCCATTTATACAGCTGGATATTAACTGAAGCAATTCAGGTTAAGTACCTTGCTCAAGGGTACAACGGCAGTGTCCCACCCGGGGATTGAACCTGCAACCTTAACGTTACAAGCCCAGCTCCCTAACCATTATACCACACTGCCTGCCTAGCCTTCTGTCCAGTTCATCCCAAACCAGCCTACTGTCTTGTTCTTTTCTTCTAAGGTAGTTCTGACATAGCCTGGAGGTATGGAGGTCATTATCTTGAGGTAGGATGAACCCCTGACCAACTAGCCGTAGACCAGACAGTATTGCATGGTGCTGCAAAATGCTATGGTAGCCCTTTTGGTTCAGGGTGCCAGTCACTCTGTGCAAGTCACCGACTCTCAAGAGCCCCAGACCATCACGCTTCCTCCTCCATGTTTGACAGTTAGTCTCACACACTGAGGAACCATCCTTTCGCCTACTCAACGGCCTACAAAAACCCTGTGTGATGAACCGAAGATTTCAAATTTTGACCTTCTTCCAGTCTTCAGTAGTGCATTGGCGTTGCTTCATGGCCCAGGCAAGCCTCTTTTTCTTATTTTCCCAACTTAGCAATGGCTTTTTTACTGCCACTCAAACTGTAGCTCGAAGTCTTCTCTTCACAGTTGAGACTGAGACTTCCTTACTTCGACCAGTGTTAAGCTATGCTTGAAGATGTTGTCCTGTGAGCCGCCTATCACACAAGCTGTTGACTCTCAGAAAATTGTCTTCCGATTTAGTTGTGGCTTTGGTTCTGCTAGACCTCTTCCTGTCAGAGTTCCTCCAGTTTCCAAGTGCCTTTTGATGGTGTAGGAAACTGTACTCACTGACACCTTGGCCTTCTTTGCAATTTCTCTAAAGGAAAGACCTACACTTTTAAGGGTCATAATGGTCTGTCTGTCTTCCTTTGTTACTTGCCTTTTTCTTGCCACTATGATAACAATATACTACTTCCTGCAGTGCAATATTGTTCAAATAATGCTTCAGAGGGTGTAGTAACACAGTCTGTTCCAACACTGCTTTTATACAGACAGAGGGTTTCGTAGTATTCAACAAAAATTGGGACACCTGTAGGAATTATTTGCATCAACTTTCAAGGCTTAATTTACCTCCATTGCTGCAGAACAACTGTAAGTTGTAAGTTGTTCCCTGAAAAGGAACAAGTAATGGGTTAAAGGGTTTTTGGTAACCTAAACCTTTGTACCATTTCAGGTTATTCACTGGACTTACAACCTACAAGTGCAACACATTTGTGGGAACTTCTGCAACAGTGTTGGGAAGAACTTTCCGAACAATATTTGAAACATTAAACTGCTTATATTTCAGTAAAAACTGGAAAAATGGGGATGTTCTAAAACTTTTGACCGGTAGTGTACATATATATCCCATTTAGCAGATGCTTTTATCCAAAGCAATTTACAGTAGTGAATGCATACATTTTTCAGTATATGTAGTCCCAGTGAGAATCAAACCCACAACCTAAGCGTTGTCAGCACCATTCTCTACCTACTGAGCTACACAGAACCACCCTGTCTGCGCACTTCACAGGTAAACTTTAAAATATGAGACCACTACAAAATGTCCATAAAACCCAGATGCTTTCTCAGATATGTTGGTAGGATTGTACAGGTTTATGGGAGGATTCCCCATGGCAAATACAGCATGTATCTGACCCACGTGGCACACGTTGATCCAGTAATAGATGGTTGTTTGTACAATATCAAACATTCATAACAAACTTACTAAAGCATTCACATTAAAGGTCATATCAAATCAAATCAAATCATATCAAATGTATTTGCATAGTGCTTTTTACAAGTACATTGTCACAAAACACTGAACAAAAGGGACCCTAGAACCCCCAAAAGCAAGCCTAATCTTAGGAGGAAGGCCAGCACTGAGTATGTCTGAAAAAGACCATATTATGGTCAGTCCAAAGGTGACGCAGGGCTGGCTGACTTTGCGCCTCCGAGTTAGGTAGACAGTGGGGGAGGCTAAACCACGTGAAGGGGATCCAGATCCAGGGACTGGGGTAGGCGGGGGAGGACTGGTCTGGAATCAAGTTAATGGGCAAGTGTTGATGGGGGCAGCTCACACTTCTCACAGGATCTAGGGCTCAGGGGCAGAAAAAAAACATGGGATCAGAAAAACATTGTGCTATATCCAGTAGCCTTTGTAGCATTATGTGAGAGCAGGGGAGCACAAGCATAGGGAATATACAGATAGCCCCGACAGAAGTAAGCTATGGCAGCATACGAATTAGGAGAGGGACAGAGAAAACAGGAGTTCTAAACCATCCACACCCGATCAAGGATAACCAGCCTAACAGTTGTGGTGACACATTGAGTTGGTGACAGTATGGAACGTTTCTCACTCCATAAGACACTAGGGCATGGCCTTCTCCATCTCTACACCTAGACTATGTTTGGCAGTAGGCTAGGCTGGAAAGATATGTTTTTAATCTAGACTTAAAAATTGAAACTGTGTCCGAATCCCTAACATGTTTTGGTAAACCGTTCCACAACAGAGGAGCTCTATAAGAGAAGGCTCTACCACCAGCTGTGCTTTTCAAAATTCTAGGGAGTAATAGACGGCCATCTTCTTGTGAATGAAGCGGTTGTGTCGGCTTATAAGGAACAATCATTTCAGTCAGATATATAGGTGCAAGTCCATGCACTGCTTTAAAAGTTAACAGCAGTATCAGCCCGATATTTAACAGGAAACCAATGTAGTGATGGAGTATTTCATGTGCTCATATTTCTTACATGTAGTCAAAATATGTGCCGCTGTATTCTGTACTAGTTGAAGACTCTTAAGACAGCTACTAGAGCAGCCAAATAGTAAGGCATTACAATAGTCTAGCCTCGATGTGACAAAAGCATGCATCAATGTTTTTGCATCCTCTAAAGACAGTAAGTGCCTAGTTTGAGCTATGTTTCTTAGGTGAAAGAAAGCCACTCTGGAAGTGTTTTTAATATGAGCATCAAAAGTAAGATCCTGATCAATAACTGTCAGATATGATGCAACCAGGCAATCATCTGCATATAACTGCAGATCCAACTGATTCCTTAATTTTTTGGGGCCCAAACCATCATCTCTGTTTTATCTGAATTAAAACGCAGAAGGAAGTTTACTGTCGTCCAATTCTTTACATCAGAGATACAAGACTCTAACTGAGTGAGTTGAAGTATTTCAACTGGTTTCATTGATATGTACAGCTATATATCATCTGATGTATCAGCTATGTATTATCGGTATGATAATACCTAATACCCAGAGGTTAAATTGGGCTGGGGCTATCCGGGGCTCAGCTCCTGCCCATAGGTTCCCAAACTTCATCAGCCGGAGCTCAACACATCTATCATCAACACTTCATTTACTATTTTTCTCTGTCTTTATTGTTAAAATAATACAACCATTTCATGTTCACCATTAAAATAAATCACAATTCATTTTAGCTACTGTTTTTTCAAGTTTAAAATGACATTGAGTCTTCACACTCGCTTGTCAGTCAGTTGTCAGATTAGAAGAAGTGGTGTAACATAGCCTACATGACATGTGATAGGGAGCCTTCAGATTATTTTATGAGTGAGTACACCGATTAAATTGAACTGGAACGATTTGGCTGATATTCTGATTAAACAATGTTTCCTCTAACAACACTGAGGTTTTAGGAAATTTTATTTACTAAAAATCAGTGACCAGATATCATGAGGTAGCTGTACAGCTTGAAATTTTGTCTCAAACCTTTGCTAGCTTCTTATGTCAATTTTCTAACCTGTGTGACAGGCATTAATGTGACGTTACTACTAATGTTAGTGCTGTCCATTTCATTTTAGTTTAATAAGATAGCTACCTAGCTAATGTGTCAAGAGTGGGTAAATGAAAAGGCTACCTTTATTGAGTCCTCACTGACAGTTTTGAAACTGCCAGGAATCGTTAGCAAGCTATCCAGCTAGCTATATATATTAAATCAAGCCGCCTAACAGATGGCAAGCTCATCACATCAGCCACATACATTAGCTACATTAGCTAGGTACAGCAATGTTAGCAAGAAATAAATGAACTGAATTTTGATTTAGAATTGTATTGAATTAAGAATACTTTCATTTTAAAGATAGATCATTAAATGCTTGATATATGATATTTATGAAGCAGTGTTAAGCCCCACCATCACTGCTGCCGCTGCACACATGCTTGCGCATCCATGCCAACCCCACTAACACAGGGCCCCCCCACATTACAAATCCCAATTTAACCCCTGCTAATACCATATCATGGCATGAAACGTGCTTCACATCTCTCCTTTGTGAAAGTTTCTGCAATCACTGACCTATTTCATTTTTTTCCATTTAGAATTTTTAATAAAGCGTGTAAACAGTTATCATGGATTCATGATAAACATTGTGTGCTTTATATATTCCATATTTAAGATTTATTTAATACATATTTTTAGTTGACACAATATGGCCATCATAAAGTAAATAATTTTGTCGCATTTCTGCACTATACACCAATGAGCACATCTCATTCACCTTTGTAAAAATTGATATTATTTGATGTAGGATTTTTGTTATTTGATTGCAGCATTTTCCTATCAAAAAATAGGAAATACAGTTAAAAAACAAAAAATCCTATACAGTTTGTTGATATCAAGGGTTAAAGTTTTAATGCAGATACTAGGAGAAAAAAATGGAGGTGGTTCAAAGGCGACCAATCACATCATCATGATACCCTTATAATAAATCAAATAAACATGCTTATATAAGCCAAAGATTTTCATGTATTTAGTGCCTATGAATTCTACTTCTTTTTATGTTCCCTGATCATGCATTCATTTATATAGTTAGCTAGCTACTTTTGGTATCTAGCCAATATTACTGTACTACACACAGGCTTGTATTTTGAGCACACAGAACAGTTGTACGACAGCCAATATAATGTTAGCTTACTTGCAAAACTGTCATATTCGAATACAATGTGGCTCCATCTCAGATCGACATGCATCGTTTGGCAAGATAAACAGTATGTTTAAGATTCTTGTTTTTATGTGAGCCTTTCAGGGTTTATGCTATGGACACAGTAAATGCTATTGTTAGCTATAACTTTTTAGTTAACCAGGTTAACTTTCAGTTGCTTTTTGGCTGGTTAATATATGATATAAATAGGTTGAATTGACATGGAAAATAATCCAAGCACATTGAACTTGTTTGCATTACCAATGACCTAGCCAAGTCAGCTGATGGTGCTGATGTATTCGTATGTGGTAGCGGTGTGACGATTCATAGATTCCATTGATGCATCTATTTCAATTTCAATGATGCAACTGCATCGATATGCAAACAGTAAGTTTTCAAACTAGTGTTATTATTAAATTAGTATCGGTCAAGAATTGATAATATCGATACTAACAAATTACACATTGTATTTATTATGACATGATGCAGTTAAAGAAAGGCTTGGAGGAATCCTGCACAATTCCAGGTATTTATTTCACACAGATGTGAAGATAGAAATAAGTTACTGTATCGATATGAAAAACACTGAATTGTGTCAAACCGTTCTAAAGGAGGCAATACAGTGCCTATAGAAAGTCATCATACCCTTTTGAAATAGTAACTTTTTTTGTCTTACAGCCTGAAATGAAAGTACATAAAATCCATATTTTTCCAGCTTTATTTACACATTTTGCCTTACAACATTCAAGTGAAAAAAAAGGGCACAATTTCTGATAATTAATAAAAAAAAGAAAAAAAAGAATAACAGGGTTGGAAAAGTGATCAGTCCCCTTAGAATAACCATTATAAACTTGCTCAGGTATAACCAATCACCTTCCAGATCACACACCAAGCTAATTGGCCTCCACCTGACATCAACTGTAGTGGTTTTGATTATTTCACAATAAAATCAGCTGTTCCTTGAGGATTCCACTCCTAGTAGTGCATGGTAATGCAAAGAATTCACCATGGCTGGAAAGGTGCTTTCAAAAGGACTGGATGTTGTGGATAGGCACAAGTGAGGAGAAGGATATAAAAAGATTTCAAAGGCTTTAACTATCCCTCTGAGTACCGTTCAGAGTATTATTAAAGTGGAAGGCATATGGCACCACCCACACCTTGCCAAAATCGGGCCGTCCCTCCAAACTGGATGACCGAGCCAGGAAAAGATTGATCAGGGAAGCTACCAAGACGCCAATGGCAACCTAGCGAGGGGACAGAAAAGATACGAGACCGCGAGGAGCGGCTGCCAGGCGCCCGGAGGGATGGGGCAGTCAGTTTGCCAGAGGAGGCAGAGCGGAGGGGTCTGGCTGGGGTGTAGGGAGTGATGAGTGACTGGAGGTATGGGGGAGCAGTACCTCTAGCTGCTTGAGAAGCAAGCACCAGTGATTTGAATCTGATGCATGCTGCAATGGGGAGCCAGTCCAGAGAGGAGAGTAGAGGGGTGACATGGGTGAACTTCGGCTGGTTGAACACCAGACGAGCGGCAGCATTCTAGACTAGTTGCAGTGGCTTGATGGCACAGGCTGGTAGGCCTGCCAGCAAGGAATTGCAGTAGTCCAGACATGAGATCACCAGGGCCTGGACCAGGAGTTGTGTGGCCTCTTGGGTGAGGAACGGTCGGATCCTCCGGATGTTGTGGAGGGAGAATCGGCATGTCCGAATGATCGCTGCGATGTGGCCCGAGAAGCACATCTTGTTGTCCAGGGTCACTCCAAGACTCCTGGCAGACTGGGACGGAGACACTATGGAGCCTTCTACGGTGATTGACGCATCAATCATCGGGGAGCCCTTCGCTGGGAGGAAGAGCAGCTCTGTCTTCCCCAGGTTCAGCTTCAGGTGGTGGGTGGACATCCATGCGGAGATGTTAGCCAGGCATGCAGAGATCTGTGCCGGGACCTGGGTCTCAGATGGGGAGAAGGAGAGAAAGAGTTGAGTGTCATCGGCATAACAGTGATAGGAAAAACTGTAAGCAGAAATAACAGAACCAAGTGACTTGGTGTACAGGGAGAATAAAACATTTTGCGGGGAACAGTTCGTTTATTTCGCACCGAGCCCATCGACACCTTGCGTGTCCTCCCTTCTGCTGGATTACTCCAGGAGGAACTCTGCCAACCGGCTGACAGGTGATCCATGGACTGTCCCCCCACTGGACCTGAGAAGTAAATCAACATCTCATTTTTCATTGGCATCTGCTATAACTTCCTTTGTGTTGTATCAGCTAAAACTAATGTTCCTTGTAAAGGCACCTAATCTCAGTCTGCAATTTTATAGGTGGGCACAGAAACAATAAATACATTTCATAAAATCATGATTGTGTCCAGCGAGCTACTAGCCTGAGAGCTAGCTAGATATTAGCCTAGTTAAATAGACACAGCACTAGTTCATGTTATAGACCAGAGACAAACTAGCTGTCAAAACAGAATTATAGCTACATTAGCTAGCTAGCATCAACTATGTACACTAAGGTGTATTTGGTTCCATGAACACAAGGTATCCAGCTAATCAGTACAAGCTAGCTGGAGTTAATCACATTTTCTTGTACTGAATAGTTACAACAGTGAAGGGTTCTGGTGATTCTCTAATAGTGTGGGGCAATTTTCCTGGCATGATTTTGGTGAATTCATACCCTTAGAAGACGAGGTTGATTTCATAATCATCATTACTTAATAGCAGTGATACTAGTGATCATCATCACCCCATGTTAAAGCAGTTATGTCTGCAAAGAGGGGTGTCCTTCAAGATGACAATGTCCCCCATTTACAGAGCACGAGTAGCCGTCAAGTGGTTTGAGGAGCATGATAGTGACGTTATCCTTTTGTCATGGCCTTGTCAGTCACCAAAGCAGAACCCAATCAAGCATTTATTGGATATTCTGGAATGATGCCTAAGACAGCAATGTCCCCTTCCATCAGCTAAAGGTGAGTTGATTTACTTTCTTGCAGAAGAGTGGTGTCATTTTCTGCCTGCAGAATTCCAGACGCTGGTCGACTTAATGCCACGGCGCATACAGGCCATACAGTACTGGTGGCCCAACACACTATTAAGTGCCTTTACGTTAGTGTTTCTTTTGTTCACTACCTATAACACCTACATTCCCATCACCATGACAATCTAATTAGCTTGTAGTCATGATTTTGTCCACAGCTTCAAGTATAACAAAAAACACAGTAAACCTTTCATGCAAAATGAGTATGACGTTTTATCCATTACAGTATCTAGTTATCTGGCTAGGCTAGCTAGCAATATTATATGAGCGGCATTAATGCTACCTAGTTGGCTATTTAATTTGTTGGCTTTTAATAATTTAATAAGTGTTTTTTAGACATGTGTTTGTATTTATTATACAACACAGTAAAAGGTATAAAATTATCATTAGCAGCAATGTCTTGATAACACATTGATGTAAAACCAGTGTAATGGTATGTGTAACATGGTTATATTAAATCTGACATTGTAATGCAGGTTTAGAGATGGTGCGTGCATTTCACATCAATAAGCCACACAGATCAGCCACCATATTAGATTATATGGTCATCTGTCTAGCTTTATTTTAGAACACATTGTGGAGAGTCTACTAGAGTGGAGTGGTCTATTTTTGGCCTGTACCAGTGTTTGACATCTGTAATCACTGCTTGCAGCAATATTTTATTTTTATAATTAGTTAAATGTTTTTTTAAATTTATATATTGGCACATCCTTGAAATGTGTGGTAAATTGTGTTTACAATCAGGAGTTCTCAACACTGTAATTGGCTTAAATAATATAATATGAAGAAAGGTTATCATAAATTCTGACTAAGGCAGTAGTTGTTTGCTTAAATAAAGTAGTTTTGTGAAACCAACTGCTTCTCCTGCTTTAGTCAAATAATTGCAAATACTTACATTCTACTGGAATTTTCTTGATGCTGGTGAACAGTGTCACAAAATGTCAAACTTATTTACTTTTTATGTTTTATTGTGTGCCTCAGTACACTGCTTAGTGGCATTTCTGTTGATCACACCGGTTTTGTTGTTGTCCTTGTATCGCATGGCAGCAGGCAGTATTGTATAATTCCCTCTAAATTATCTCACACTTTTGTTTTAAATACAGTTGAATGAACAGTTTCTCTCCACCAGCAGATTCTGGTGTTGTGGAAGTGCATGGAGGATTTGACATGTTTTTATTTGTCCAATGGTGTGGTGTCCATTTTAGGAAAGTGATCACTAGCTAGTCAGTTAACAATGACACAATGATGTTAGGCACAATCATGGTTTTCTAAATCGCTTAAAAATAAGTTTTACCAACACAATTTCACTGATGCTTTATAAACAATCTCGCTAGCTATTTATCTAGCTAGCTGCCAAGCTAATGTTTTTCACATGCAAGCAAGTGTGATCTGTCTAGTTAGCTAGCTAGTCATTGTTTATATGTAGCTAATACTAGCAATCAATTTCTGCTAAAATAATGTTTCCACAACTAATGTCTGGGTTTGTTTATTACTAGAGTTTGTCTGAGGATGATACCAAGTGGATGTACTTTTTCAAATGTGTCCGTGCATGTGGTTTGTTTTGTTCATTTAAATGTTTTCTGTACTTTATTGGGGACAGGTGTTGGAAATTAGCCTTTTTCAACATTGTAACAATGCTTTTGCTATGTCCATGACAAATAATGAAACACAGGAAAATAAAACATGTCTGAATGCCAGAGATTTGTTTGTGGGAGGTTTTGCTGACTTTGACACCGACTCCTAATGATGGATGTTCATCTGACTCATGTTTGACAACTTCTGCACATGACACCATACAATGAGGTGCTGGAAAGAGCTCACACAATGAGTCCAGCATTATGGAGAAGCTGAGAGAACTATTACATGTTTTGATACTATCTTTCAGGCACATGCACAGATAGGGCCCAAGGGGGGCTTGAGCCCCTGCCCTTTGCCCTCAGAGTCAAAAAGTGCCCTTTTTTTGGCTGGTGTTAACTGTATTTTATTTTTTCTTCATTTGTTATTGAAATTCTATCAAATATAAAGAGGGAAATGTATAGTAGTATCCACTAAAAAATACACCTTATCAATTTAAAAAGTACTCCACTCTCCAAGCCCCCCCCAAATGGTTTTGTCTCAATCAATCAATCAACGTCGCATCTTCCGACATTCCGAATACAACTTGTCATGAAAAGCACCGCATCCCCAGCCCCAGTTCGGTTATGGTGAATTATATCACTCAGGTAGGCCCTTTTTAAATTATGAAACCACGATTAAACAACACTTAGGCTACTTACTTTTTATGTTATATATCCGTAAAAAAAACTATGAAGTAGGTCAGTAAGACTTGCCACCTTCATGCTGTAATTTCGTCATTATTAGCCTCGGTACTCGCGAGCAAGTAAGCTAGTCTAATTATCAATAAAACTACGTTATCTCCATCATGCAGGACAACTTACAGATATGCAATTCATTTCTGAAGCAGGTAGTTACATTTTGCTAGTTTAGTGTTTAGTTTTGCCCTTTTCTTTATAGCCAGTTTTCTAAAAACATGATGTTTAAAAATGTATTATTGTTTAGGCATGTAGCAGTGTGTTTCCCTGTTAAATTAAAAGATTTTTGTTTGAATGCCATTAAATTGCATCATTCCTAACTTTCTTTCTCAAAGAAACCACTGCTCTAATGTGACTGAATTGGTCTAAACAACTGAACACTGACTGTCTGCATTACTTACACTGACTGATTTGCATTACTACATCAAATCTGTGGTTTCTTCATGGAATAATGTGTTTCAGTAGAATTGATCATTTACCTTTCATACCCGGTATCAGTTTAGTTGCCCTTCTTTGGACTTTTTCAAGAGCTTCTATATCTTTCTTGTAGTGCGGTGCCCAGAACTGCACACAGTATTCTAAATGAGTTAATTCCTGGAATGTACACATTAAAATCGTCTTAAAATCTGTCTTTCACATAAAGGGCCACTCCCCCTCCCCTTTTATTAGTTCTATCCTTCCTAAACAATTTGTACCCCCCACATTATATTCATCCCCATTCGCTGCACCAAGCCATGTTTTTGTAATCACAACGATGTCATAACCCCCATTAAACATGGCAGCCTCCAGTTCCAAATATATTTTTAAAATGCTTCTAGCATTAAAACACAAGAACATCAGAGCATTACTCACACTTATATGGTCCTTCCCTTCCAAACATAACTGTGCCGAAACACCTCTATTCACATTATGCTCTAAAAGATCTTTATTAATTATATCGTCACAGTTATTATTATACTCCACCCTGGTGGATAATAATCTTCCATCTGAGCAGTCTGTGCCTCCCTATCCATAATACTACTACTAATTTCCCTCCCTGAACCCCAGCCCCAAGTTTAAATGTTCCTCTGCTACACAAAGCATATGCTGGCCCATTGCAGCCGTACCCCTCCGGTTCAGGTGTAGCCCATCCCACTTGTACAGGTTACCCCATAAAACTGTACCTCTTTTTCCTACACCAGGTTCATAGCAATGTGTTTAATCTCCCTGTAAAATTCTTCTTCCCTTTACTAGCATGTGGTACTGGCAGAATTCCCGAGAAGACCACGATAGAGGTTCTGCTCCTGTCCTTTGATCCTAATTCTATAAATTTGTCCTACAGAAGCTCACACCTACCCTTACCTATGTAATTGGCTCCAACATGGACCATGACTACTGGATCTACCCCTGCTCTGGCCAGGACCTTGTCTGCATGTTCAAGGAGGTCTCAGACAGGTAACATTCCATTCGAGACTCATTTTCCCGCGAACAGACTATACTGTCTATACCTCTAATAATTGAGTCCCTTTTCCTGGGTGGTGTGGCCGCCAGGGTGCCCCGGGGCTCATCAGCCCCCCAGGACTGAGCCAGATCCTCTTACTGCAAGGGCTGGAATCGGTTGGACACCACAAACTCTGGAAATGCCGCCCCTGCATATGCACTCCCCTACTCTATGCTTATGCCCTACTGTCACCCAACTCTCTGGCCCTACCTGCTCTAGAGTTTCACCCCTACCCACCTTCAGTGTGCATGCTGTCTTTCTAAAGGGTGTACTAATAAGTTCCTGGAACCCTACAAATGGGCAGTTGAGACTAGCAAGTTAGGCTTTGAGATCAAGAATCTTGCTTTATAGGAGATGCTTCACAAGCTGACAACAAAAAGCCTCCTGGAAGTCTCCATCCAGAAACTCAATCATTCTACAACACTCACAATGCGCCGCCGATGGCCACATTTTAAGCCCTAAGTATATTAACCTGACTCTTGCAACTGAATGAATTACTGCCAAGACAGAGACACCAAGCCAATAAAATGATCAGCACTGAGGTGGTTCCGAACAGACAGGTGCAGAAATTAAAATGCCCACAAAAAACGTCTTATAGTTAACTTAGCTAATGTTAGGTCTGGTTAATTGTAGCAAGCTAGCTTGCAGCAGCCAACCAAAACAATTACCTCTTAACATTTAAAGTTAAATGCTTAAAGTTAAACAAAGGCTAGCTAGTTATCTAATATTCCCCTACTCTTGGATTTGCTCCTGAGAGGGCTAAAAACCACAAAAAATCTCACGTCAGCTGAATTAAGTGATCAAATTGGTAATCGGTTTGTGAGGGTCCGCCGGGGATCTTCTCGGGTTCATCATTAGATGTCGCTATTTGTTACCTTTTCAGTTGCTTTGCCCTGTTTTATTTTCGTGTATTTTGCTAATTGTTTCATTGAGTTAATTGTCCCGAGATTTGTTAATTGTTTATTGATTCATTGTTTTAGTGTTTCCATCTGTGCCTCATTGTCCCTGATTGTTTTTTGCTATTAGTTTCAGTAATGTCACCTCTGTCTGGTTTAGTTCCCCCCCTATTTAAGTTGTGTGTTTCCTTTGTTTCAGTGCTCAGTCTTGAGATTGTTCTCACCTAGTTTTCCTGAATTGTTATGCTCGAGTATTTCCCTAGCCTCATCGGTCCTCGTTTTGTTTGTTTTCTTTGTGCTACATTTTCTAGTTTGTTTTCGAGTTTGTACTTTTATTAGTTAGTTTTTTGGATCCTCGTCTCCCAGTTATTTTCTCTGTGTTCCATTTGTTCTTCAGGGTTTTGTTGTTTTATTGTTCTCATCACTAGTAAAGATCAATTTTTTGTTTACCAACCATCTTTACTTCCATCTCGTTGTCTGCACTTGGGTTCACTCAGTCCACTTCCTAACACGGTTAGCTTTTAAACAAGCTTGCTGAAGCTAGACGGGGAAAATGGAAAATTCCCTCTCTGTCCCCTAACAAACAAAAGTTAGCCGAGGAGCAAAGCCGCTTACCCTTTTAGAGGTGAACACCACAATTCAATCCCAATAATCCCAATCACCAAAAACATGAGAAAACACTGCTATAGCATCTCAGCAAGTTCTCTGCACGAACGACCTCATCAAGCAAGAGCAATCAACCTCAGAGAGAGCAAGAGCAAACAGCAAAAAGGCAGGTGCCAGCAAGTTCAACAAGTGTCTTCACTTCAGACATGTACTAAATCTAAATTAAGGCCTGGGATTTATTCAATATTTGTTCTTAACTTTGACTCACAATTAAATGTAAGCATCCCCTTTTTTTTGATAAACACAGTTTGATGTTGATTGAATCCAGGCCTATGTTAAATTTGAGAGCTATTTATTTGGAACTGCACCTAAAACGATTTATTAATATTTGTGATCAAGATGAACAAATGAAAAAATTGATCAAGAGAAACACCCACAAACACACATGAACACTCTTCAGATTTATTTATTTTATTATTCTATTGTTTCTGGTATTTTTCAAAATTTTCTCCCAATTTAGTAGCGATTTACACCCTTTCTTTTTCATGTCAATCCCCCCCCACCCTCGTATTGTGAGTTCGCTGCCAAGCCTCAAGACCGGCTGTGACTAAGCGATGTACCGCCTCCTCCGAGTTGGCATTCGCAGAGCTGTCGACTGTTTTTCCAGTACATCAGAGCCACTCCTATATGCAGCAAGTCATATCGTCGCCCCACAGTGGCACTCCCGGCCAGAGGCGAAATTGGCGTGGCTGGTGGATTCGAACCCCGGTCGCAGCGGCCAGCGTCAGACGTTGTAACCGCTAGACCACCCAGGAGTCCAGTCCAGTGGTTACAATGTTTGACACTGGCCACGGAGACTGGGGTTCGATTCCCCATCTTGCCAGAGTCGGCTCTGGCCAGGAGGCCACCATGGGAAGTGGTTAGCTGTCCGCCCCAGGGAGGGGGGAGGGAAGCCAACATGACGTTCGCTGCGCATAAGAGTGGCCCTGTAGTACTGGGTTACGGTCAACGGCCTGCCGAGGGCCGTCTCGGAGGAGACGTTACTTTGCCTTCGTCAGTACCAGTCGCAGGACTACATATGTGGGATTGACATAAAAATAGCGGGTGTAATTGGCTACTAAATTGGGAGAAAAATGGGAGAAAATCAGAAACAAAATCTTTACAAAAAAATCTTTGTGATTAAATTGACAATAAATGGCATACTATGTTGTCAGTTCTGACTGTGAGTGTCCTGGGATGCCTGTTAATCATTTCTAACTTGGCCGCATGGTCACATAGATCAATTGAGCCTTAATCCAGTCATGCAATGAAAACGCACCAAGGAAGGTAACAAAAACCTGGTGCATGTTCAGCAATAGAGGGTTGCAGGAACCACTTTTAAAAATCCCAGTCCAGAAAACTTCCAACAAACCATAAATTTGTTGTGTTTATTTGAAACTAATCTAGAAAAAAAACATATTTAATCTCTCAATGAAGTATAAACCATTTGTTTGTACATAACAAAAAGCAAGTTACCAGTTTATTAATCTGGCTCCCTGTGAAATGTATTTTTCATGCAGTTTGATGTCTTGGTGCAGTTTCTGAAATCCCCTCCAGCTGTACTGTAAGTGGCGACTTCGAACAGACATTGCATAGCCGGCAGTTAATGAGGCAAATTCCCTTACTGCTTTTTGCAAATTGCTCTCAAACAGGTCTTTGTGAATGTGACTGATTTTTTCCCCCCCTATAGTTTATTAACTTTGTGTTTCAATGTTACGTGAAGCTTAACAGGACCTAACCATTACTTTCAAGCGCTCTAATTGCCAAGCTTTTAGTTTTCAGCGCTGCACCTCTTTGTTGCCTTGACAGCCAGTCACAGCCGCTGCTGGAGGCACAAAAGATGTCGTGGAACAGCCTTGCGAGCCTCACATTCATGTCTACAGGAGACTCAACATGATTTTAAAAGTTTTATAGCTCTCAGAGCCTCTGCCAACCCTGTCTCAGTGTGCCCCTCCATCAAAAACAAGAAAACACTCAAAGCTGCATTTGTCTTGAATTAATGATACAGCATCAATTAATCACGCCTGTGCGTATAATGCACGTTTGCCTTTCGTCTATATGGGCGTTGTGCGACGGAAGGACTGAGAAATGAACCAGCGACTGTGGTCATAGTTATATTTATAGGACTGTGGCTAGGTTTCGGGTTCAGGCAGAGGTGGTCCTTGGCCCTTTTTAAATTTGGTTGTTTCCTCGCCAGAAAGCACTTCCCTAAAACGAGGCAAGATTTTTCTTAAACTTTTGTCTTTTTTTTACTCTAGATATCACAACAGATTATATCTAGCCTAAGAAAGGAGGTCATCTGCAGAACGGTTTGTGATCCTGAGGCACTTTGTAAAGCGGCAAATCATTTGTTCTGTGGCTGAACCAGTGCTATTTGAAAGCTGCAAAGGGCTACCAATGGCCCAGAGATCAGGGTTAATATGACACCCCAAGGCCTAATCTTCTTAGTGGACCAGGATAAATTGAGTATCCATTACGGAATCAACCTTCATCATGCCCCCTTTGGAGAGAATGTCACTCTGATAGCCAGCAATGAGACAATTGCCTGACTCTGAGCTTAATCAGGTATTAGCCACTAAAGCTGTAAGCGAGAACAGATAATCTCCATATTTACCCCATCTGTACTTACAGACCTAAATGGCTTGGTCCTAGTAGATCAAAGATCCCTGGTTAAAATCTGATTCTTTGAGAGGAGGGGAGAGGGAGTAAAGTAGTGGTGGTGAAGGCCACTGCGGTGCACAATGTTTGGTGGCCTCTTCACTTTTAAGTCCTTAATTCAAGTTTTCCCTTTCAGATTTGGATGGAACCCCTTTGAAAATACAGACAATGGAATTATGATTTAATAATCTCACAACCTAACCCTGAGTAACAACCACATGTACATGCCTAGGAATAAAACACTTGAGGGTGTGAATTTTAAACAGTTTTTTAAATACTTGAACAGTCCATCATTACAGCATTACATGAGGACTTAATGTGCCCATTGTGAGATGATTTTAGTAGCTGCCACTTGAAAAGTCATTTTGGTAAAACACATATTTGCTACCTAGCTATCACAGCTGTCTCCTTCCAGGGTCAGATTATAATTTTAAAGTTTACATAAAATGTGTCATTGTCATTTATGTATTATATGCATACATACAAGCACACACACACCTTTGTAATGTTTTGTATTATTTTAATATTTGCATTTAGTCTGTACAGGTATCAACAATGCACTACATATTTATTTTGGTTTTGGGAAATGATTACAATCTCCACATTTAAATTGATTCCCTGATTACTCAAGCTAGAGTAATCTTCTCTGTAGATAAAAATAAATTTATTGCATAGAACAGAGATGTGATGTGATCATGGGACCTTAATGAACTTACCATCAGTAAGAACACATCAGTTGCACAAATTTAAACTTCAGCAGTACAACACGGTGTTAGGGGGGGATTGAAAATATATCACTACAATGCTAACTAAGTTTGCCCTAGTAAAGTAGCAGACATATGTGCTGAACACACAGTGACATGTGGTCCCAGTGTGGTTCAGAGTACCTCCAACACCAACTCCATCCTGAATTCACAGGCAGAAGGGAAAATAAACAGCCATGCCTTTCTGCAAGCTCCATTGTCACGGACTGCTTTGGCAGGGCACTGGCTAAGTGTATGGCTGGAGAAATGAGTATCCATTTAATTGTAGGCTTGAAAGTGACACCGAACCATATGCTCGTGCCTATTGCAGGGGAGCCAGCAGAATGTCCTGTGAAGCCACTAACCCATCCCAGGAATGTGTGAAATACCTCTTTGGCTGTGGAGGCCACCTCATTAGAGTGGATTAAGCCATGATGCCGGGAGGGATAAAAGGTGAATGGTAGGGTGAGGAGATGGGGGGAGGGGAAAAGGAAAATGGGGGGATTGCAGCAGAGGAACAGGGGGGTGACCGGTGAAGCAGGGTGTTTGTATGCTGACGTTATTATTAACTGGGACCCGTTCGGTTCACACTTTTCAATTATTGCAGGAAAAGCAAAGGTGGCCCTTTAATTGCCGAGGCTGAGGCCTGAACAGCGAGTGTCAGGGGAGCCCCCGCTAGCCGCTGTCGCCTCCTCCTGGAGCCTGACTTAAGGATGTTCAAGGGCGAGGACCTCACAGGGAGCTCAGCTCCCATTAGTGGTGGGGCGGGAGGGGAGTGGAGTGGGGGGGCACTCCAAAAGCACATATAATTTAGCAGTTGCGCCTAAGTGCACAATCTGTGCGCTGTGTCAGGGGAGCGGTGTACAGTAGCCGGGAGCCCACTGTGATTTGCTCTTTTTGGCATCGGGGCAAAAGGACAATCCTTCGTGTGAACCTCCTTCTCCTCGTCATTGCGGGCCATGGCACACGTTCACTTTGACCAGGCTGTTGAGTGGGTTTAATGTGTGAACGCAAACATGGAAGTCAAAAAGGTTTCTACACTTTAACAACTTATTTTATTTAAATATAAATTATTATAGACCTGTACTATATATTTAAAAAAATATAAATATACACACATGGGTGAAAGAAAAAATGTGAAAAACATCTTCCACAGAATCAAAACATCATGGGTAAATGTACTGCTATTTATTTGTTTTGGTGAAATTTGATTGCTTCCATACATCCAAAATAAACAAAATGAATATTGTAATATAATCCTGATGCATAATAATATCCTGTAGTAGTTAATAAATAGAAATAATTTCAATGTACATTTCAGTAACATTTCAGTGGCAGCTGGTGACCAAAGTGTTTGGTGAAGCAACCACCCAAGCAACCCCCCCGCCCACTTTTTTAAACAGCACTCACTGTCTTTATATGTGTATAATCAACATATCATTTAGCAGATAAATCCAGCATATTATGTCCATGAGCTTTTATTCAAAAGACATGTAAATGACATAACAACCTCTCTTCTTGTCAAATTACTGGTCAAATTATTTTATTGAGTTGATAGATTGCAAGCAAACAATAACATTAACATTAGTTGCATTTTGGTATTTATTAAAGAATCATTCAATTAATTGGCATCAGCTCTTAAGTAATGTTAGCCGATTATCTAGCATAAACTATCTTGCAGTGTAATATAATAACTTTAGCTACAACACAACATACTACTGTTAATCATCTTTCGATGTTAAGACATGCACTCCTTTAAATATAATAGTCATATTTGTTTGTACGGGTTTCAACAAGGCTTTTTTTCACAGCTAATATTTTTCTCCTCTTGTTTTTCTGTGTACTTTACCTACCTGCAGCTCAAAAATACAACCACACTTTCTTTAGTATTGCTCAGCGCTGCTACCTTACACTACAGTTTCTCCACATTTGTATAGGTCAAAAACAGCACTGCAATGCCCAAAAAGTGGTGATTTGTAACTTAGCAAGTCCACTTTCTGCATCAGCTTGATGGGAGGTGAATGGTGAATGGTTTAGATAGATGTCAATCATCTTCATGTCGTGATCATTTGAAAGACTAGGTGAAGCAGTGCTTCACTGGGTGGGCAACGTGTCATAAGCCATAATTGTCCAATCAACAACGTATAAAGTATTACATTGCATTACATTGAATTGTATTAGCTAGTGAAGCAGATACATTTCTGCTTCACTGAAGTACCTTTTAATAACCTGGGGCTGGTGTTTAAAGTTATACTTTTTTGGCTTGATTCACAGAGGAAATAGTCCTTGTGATGATACCTCGGCATTTAAAAAAGAAGTGATATGTCTTATGTTTTTTTTGTTTGTTCTTAGGTGAAGCATTGTTTCACCTGTTGTCTTATAGAAACCTCCACTGCTGCACAGACAAACAAGCAAACAAAATATGTTTTAACTGAGAGTAAGAGTGGATAGAATGGAAATTTCTGACAAACATTTGATCTATGCTATGGCAGTGCTTTGAAGCACACAATGCTTTGGTCCTGTGAGTGTAACATTCATTCATTCATTGCAGACGCAATGTGTGTTCCATGCATTGGGTCAATGGAGTCCCTTGCTGAGGACTGCATTATGTATGATTTTATTGTGAATACATTTGATATAACAACTACTGTGTATTTATCTTACTTATCTTATTTTCATTTACGCAGCAAGTTTCCTTAGATGAGGAGATCTATGACTATGACTCAATCATAATTGAATCACATTCAAGAGCCTCAATTAAAGCACATCAATTTGCACCATTATGAGGGTTTACTTCAATTTCTCATAAGGTTTCTGCACCTAGAGTGGAAGGCCGGAGTTACGCAAAGTGCTGAGCGAATGCACAATGTGTGTGACATGCGTGCTGCGGGACCTAGTTGTCCCTCACAGTGACGGAAGCCTGTCCCCCTGGAAGGTCATGGAGCGGATGGCACCAGGCTGTTTGGTGGTTCACTTCGATTGTCTGATTCTTCATTGCCGCCGGCAGCTGTGAATAAGGTGGCTTTTTTAACTGCTAAGTGCTGGTGGTGCAGTTTTATCGGAGAGTCACTGGCAGACTCAAGGGAGCACCGCTATCTCTTCTGGCCTTGAAAATTGATATTGAACATGGGGAGGAAAATCTCACGAGCTGGTAGCAATTAGCTAAAAAGGATTTGCAACTCCGTGATTCATCGCACCAGAGATCGAAGTCATTTAGAGACAATGTTTTTTTCCCAGTCACAGCTTGCTCCGCTCAGAATACGCCTCCTTTAGCCTCTTACACAGCAGTGTGACATTTCCTATTTTAAGGCCAATTTCTCTTCCTGAAAAGATGCAGTCTGCCGCAGCACAAACAAGCCCTCTGATTCCGCAGTGTCTACGCTCCTAACACCGTGCCTCTAAACTGATATTGGCTCCTGTGAGGTTGACTTTAGAATTTGCAGAGCAACGAGACACGCTTTGGGCCGGGCGGTGAGGCGAGTTCATTAAGGGGTAAAAATGTTTGCCGTAGCTTTACAAACATTTCGCCTGTGGCCCCTGCTGACTTGCTGCATTTGCTCAATATGCTTTGTTTCTTTTTCCCACATGATGAATATTTCAAGCATTTAAAATAAATCCAGGCTGTAATGCGTGCACTCTCCTTGGCCAGGGATAAATAAATTACAATCACAACAAAGACATAAATACAGTTTGCATTGAATCGCTCAGCTTGTTTTTGAAGAACACATGATGGGTAGTTTCACAAGTTTTAGCGAAGTAGGAAACAGAGGTGTGGTTGGTTGGGCATACTGAAAAATACCAATTTCCTCTGTCTAAGCACACACCCCCTGATGACAGAGAAATTTGAACATGGAACTCAATTCAATTTCTTTCTTCCATTTCCCTTTGGATAAGATATTTTCTGCAAATTTAGTGACTGTATATGAAAAATTATATGAAAAAATGTCATACTTCTAGCCTATATGGAACGTTCAATGAATAAGATTCACAGAGACCCATTGTGCACCACTTTTCATCCATAATAACAATTATATATTGTGGTGTCATTGACTTATATAGCAGTTGATTTGCTGTATATTTTCAGTTTACAGCAATCTTTAATCAGGGGGACAAATCTGTATAATCACTTACAGATATACTACAGACCAAGAGAGAGAGAGTTTGTTATCTTTAAGAGAATAGGGATTGGATGCTGTTGAAGTCAGCTCTCCAGGTCAGAACTACTGATCAGTCCATACTCTCCTTATCTCATCCTACACATGATCTTTCCTTCTCTCCCTTTGCCAATGCATTTTCGTTTGGTCCAGGCAAACAAGGTCTTCTTTCACAGTATACTGTATTTGGTGACATGTGTAGGCTTTGTTATATATATTTTGGAGAAAGAAAAGCGATGGCTTGATTGAATAATTACTGCAATGTAAGCATGTTGATGTTTGTCACACACAAGTAAAAGCAGAACTTTGAAATTAGTTCAAATGTAATATTTCATCATTAATGATACCTGTTTATTTGAAATAAAAACACAACGAGTACATTTAATTTTCAACCAGAAAAAGTACAAAGATTTGTAAAAATAAAAAATGCAAAGCATAAATATGTGAAAAAGTGGTTCTTTCTGTGAAAATAAATCACAATATTGGTAATGGGAAAGAAACAGACACTATATACCACTAAAAACTGACAAAACGTGACATATCCATGCACACATGGCAACAGTCAACACGGCATTGCTCTATGCATCTCTTCCTCAGACAAAAGCTTTGTATTTTACCTTCTTACACCACTGTGTAACTGGCCCCAGTACACACTGCTGTTTCAGTCTGCCCCATTGAGAGCAGCATTGCAGGGTCAGAGCCAGCAGGGAAACTGTATTCTGGGAAAGTGCTTATCGTTTGTAACCAGAGCTGGGTGAAAAGCATTCAGTCTGCTGTGGGCTCTAACAGCCGGAGGGAAACACATTTAAAAATATATATATTGTGGTTGTCTCATTGACAGTGTTGTCCATGATGCAGCTTTGTAATGACTCTTTAAGATACCTGTTTTCTACTACTCCGTGTTAACAGTGACCTCTGCCAGGCTATTTGCTATTTGATGCTAGTGTTTTGGACAAAGAGGCTAAGGAAATCTGCCAACTAAATATTGTGTCATTTACAATAAAGTATAATGCAAGGGATACCCAAGGACTGAAGCAGACACTTATTCTAGCCATGCATTGATTGTATGTCAAAACCAGACCAATGGAAAATAAAAGGTACACCTAGGTATACATTACAACTGGTCTCTATTCCATTCGTCCACACACACAAGTTGGGGACAGTTGTGTGCAATGCCAGAGGTATAAAATTTAACCCCAAATCCCTTTATTTGTGAAAAATATATCTCAACCTCATAAAAATATAAGCTTTGGGGAATGTGCCCTGGTGAAACCTATACAGTTTATAACTGAACACAAGGCATTAATACAGTGAGAGATGACAGATTACTTCATATGCCATGCAAGCAGGGCCAGACAATGGCTTTAGCCATGACAGATTACCTTGCTGTAACCCACTTTATGTTAAACTCATTCTCACTGTTCAATTTCACAAGCGTAATTTTGTTCCTC
Source organism: Aldrovandia affinis (assembly GCA_029706075.1). Taxonomy (NCBI): domain Eukaryota; kingdom Metazoa; phylum Chordata; class Actinopteri; order Notacanthiformes; family Halosauridae; genus Aldrovandia; species Aldrovandia affinis. Next base: position 3,925,319 of record JAINUG010000018.1, on the reverse strand, counting down.
TGCATCACATAGTCCTCTGTGGACTAACTGGGTTCCTTTGGTAATGATTTCCTTTCTATTGTATTGTTTTCTGCATAATCAGGTTGGTAGTCAAGGGTTTGGGTGACACAGCCATCTGTCAAGTTCATTTGCTTTGTAAAATGCAAGGAATAATGGCCCATACAACTGGAGGCTATCTGTTATCCAAGGAGAATATACTTTGCCTCTTCCTCCTTTTCTGTGGAGATATTTTTTTCTGCTTATTATGCTATACCCTTGGTTCCATCACCTCATTTTTTTCTGCGGCTGTCACATGGGCATCTTGTATTATGAAATTTAAAGCCACAATTCAATTAAGGGTATGAGTTATCATCTCTATGAGTTTGCCTGGGCTGGGAGGGGGAACTGCCGTTCGCCAGCAATGATCTTTCCGGTCGTTGAGTCTGCCAGCTCTCATTTCGTGGAGTCCTGCTTCATCTCAGTCTAGCCCTGAGTTCTCATACAAGGGTGAAATCCTCTCATCTGTCTTCCCCATGAAAGGAAAAATGTTGACTCATGAAATATATATATATATGGCATACACCACCACCACCACCATTGTCTCTAGCTCCTACTCCTCCTTCGAAAAAATGCTTCAATTGCAACAGAACTTTTGGAAGAAATCTTGGAGTCTCTGTGGACCCAAATTTAAATTCAACTGCCATATTAAAAGCTCTTGAGCAATATTTTAGCTTTTGAGCATCTTTAAAATTGGCAGGGCAATGGCTCACTCTTGTCCCCCATTTTGGATTTTCTTTTCAATCATTTGATTATTCCCTACTTAGTGGGCTGCCTAAATTCCTTCTTCCCACTATCCTATCAGCTCAAAATACAGCTGCTAGCCTCTGTGACTACAGTCCACAGATTGTATTACCTCATTCCAGAAAACACTCCCATGATGTTTCATTCTCAGCAGACCTGGACAGAAAACGTTTAGAAACAGATGCGTGTCAGGACACCACTCATCTAGGTTCTCTCTCATTCTGTTGCCTTTACACTGAATCCTCACAGCAGGTAGTGGACGTCAGCAGTGATGAAGAACAAGAGTGATCTACAAGATTTGAAATTATTTCAGTTTCTAATTCAGATTTTGGACTGGCCTGAAATAGATAGTTTTTAAAATCCTGAAAAAACATGGAACTTAATAATAATAATAATAATGCTGGTGTTGTTGGGTTATGATTATCTCATTATCACAATTGTATTTTATTATTATTGTTATTGTAATGTATATTATAATTATTGTAATATTATAATTGTAATATTAAAAGCTGTTATATTATTGTGAGATAAGCATCAGCCTTTACCATTATGTATGGAATGATAATAATAATGAATAATACATTAAACGCTATCATGAACGTTGACATTTCTCTGCCTAAAAACATAATGACAGGAGATGGGTAATCACAGTAATTTATGAAGTTAATATCGGGGGTGAAGCCTGACTAATGTTACACCAAAAAGGGACATTAGTGAATAAATAAAATGGGAAATGAATGGCAATCGTTTACTCTTTGATGCAAATTAAAGTTTGCATTTTGAACAGACCCTGTTTTGCTGTGGAAGTCATGTGAAATTATTAAAGGTGTTTGGGAATGAGGTGTAGTTTAACCCCACAGAGCAAAACATTACCACAAGCAGACAATGTTCGGCCTCTAAGGATCCAGAAAAGCTCTGGTGCACAATAAAGCCAAGGCTGTGGGCATGGGAATACAGACAAACAGAGCCAAGTGTTAGCCTAATGAATTCTGATCATGCCAGGTAACGAGGCAATCTCCACTGTCCAATGTCCCTACAGAAAATCTGAACCTGCTCCATCTCAATGCATAGCCAATGGAGCAAACAACACAAGTTATTTGCCTTGTATTAATGCCTTCATTCCAGCATTCAGTGCCAAACACCAGCATAACAGAATGCACAATTGCTATTAACCTAATGTAGAATCCATTATGACAATTTTTTTTTTAATGTATATGAATTTTTGGAGGAAAGATGCTCTTTTGGCACCAGGCATGGCATTCATTTTGATATCAGCCATGGAATTCAATGCAAAGGTCACAGTGATGGCGAATGAAAAGATATTGGTTTCATAAACAAGTGATCAGTTCTATTTTTTTTATTTTAAAGACAGAAATATTAAAAGCTGTGACTACTTTTCTGGTGTCTTTGCCCCCTAGTGCTAAAATGTCATTACTGCACATCACTGCAGATAGAGCTGCTCGCTCAGTGAGTGAGAGATCCATTTCCATGACTGCTACTTTTACAAGCCACAGCCAAAAAAAACTAACAAAAAAACCCAAATAAACCCTGAATCCGAGCAAATTCACCAGTGTATTGTACAGTTTTGAAAGGGATTCAACTTCTCTTTCCCATAATAGAAAAACAGGGAAAACAAGTTGTACATGCCGTTCTTTGTTCTTGCACCATATCATTTTATTAAATGCTATGTACACACACAAACCACTACTTAATTATCAATTGTGTTTCTTTCAGAGCTGGAGCAGTGAATTAAAATGTTCTGTCTCGCTGCTACGTCTTAGTCCTCCAGCTGAGCTACAGGTAGCAGAAGTCTCCTTCAATTAGACATAATCATCACTCACAGTCAATAATTGTGCTAAGGGCTGCCTTCAAATCTGTGAGGGATTCGCATTTAATGTACTGATTCAGCCTGTCTCAGCCAGCCTCTCTGTGTACTGAAACCAAAGCAATTTCGTTCTTGCCTGCGGCCCTTTTGGCAGTTTGTTGAGTGCAGAGCGCCGTAAGGACTTCGAGATACAATTTAATCAGAGACATCTGTGCTCAGGCAGGGCCTTTTCCTTAGCTGAGAGTTAAGTACAGTCTTAGCAGTGGTTACATTTGAAGTGTAGACCATTATCACTTTTTCACTATCACTCGTGGAGAGTCAAACCCTAGGAAAACACAGAAAATCAACCCGATTGATCAAATCTGATTCCTGCTAGTTTTCCAGGGAGGACTGCACACTGAATCACCAGACATGCTGACAGCTGACCAATTACGTTTGCATGTAGTGAAACCAGACATGGCCAGCAGAGATTACAAAGGTGGTTTCTGGTTTTTTATTTTTATCTCCCCACTCATAAACTTTTTCACATTAAAATGCAATATGTTGTGTCCACCAGTCATTTCAATAATTTAGCAGCTTTAGAGCAATATTATCCAAAGAGACAATGCACACAATTTCACATCTCACACATTCTGTAACCTGTTTATAAGAATATTAAGGTAAAGCATCTTGTTTGAGATTTTGCAAAAGAACTATGAAACAAACGCACAACCACATAAATCACACCATACTTCAAAATACTGCATCACTAAAAGTGAAGTTTCCCAAAAAAACACAGTAAAAATGAGATTCCCACAATGCTCTCCAGAAAGATAAAACATATAATCATGCAACATAACTAATCTTATTTGAGTTTATGTCTACTGAAATATCTAAATCAAAGGTCGTTTGTGGGAATGAGGGACAATAAAGTATAGCACACTACCCAAATAACTATATAGATTTTTTTGGCAACAAATTAAATCAAGTAAAATAATAATAATAATAATAAACAATTAACTTACATTTGAGAAAATACCTTTAAATATTGTGGCAACTGCCCGGAGGCATGGAGAGGGGTGGTTGTTGAGGGGCATTACGTAGCAGCCCGCTGGCTCCACCCCCACACCTTAATGGGAAATCTGGGGCTGTCTGCACACACACCTGATGCACCATTGCAGTAATCCCGGGGGAAATAAAAGACACACCGGTGTCCTCGTCATCGGGGTGAAGTACTGGAAGGGAAAAGCATGGAGGAGTATTGGAGAAAGAGAGAATTGTGTTGTTTGGATTGCTTACTGGATTGGTTGGATTGCTTTGAGAACCCCGTTTGTGTACCGACCATTGACTGTTTTGAGGACCTGCATTGGATTTATGACTTCTGGATTATGGACAATGACAACGAGAGTGGACTGCCTGTGTGTGTTCCCCCCCAGCTTCCCCGGTTGTTGTAAGAATAAGAATTCCCTAATAAATTTCCCTTTGTTTCCTATTTGCCGTTGTATGTTGATTTTATTATTGATCTTTCTCTGAGTTGCAACAGTGGGCATCAATACATTCTCGTTATACTTGACTATGCCACCAGATATCCAGAAGCAGTGCCCCTGCGCAAGATGACCATGAAAGGCATCGCCCGTGAGTTGATGTTACTGTTTACACGGGTGGACATACTAAATTAAATTTTGACGCATCAAGGAACTCAAACTTACTTACTGGACATAAACTTAGTTTATGTCCAGAGTAATGAGAGACTTATGTAAACTAATTAATATTAAACAGTTACGCACTTCAGTGTACCATCCACAGATGGATGGATTGGTGGAACGGTTCAACCGAACACTCAAGAGCATGCTTAAGAAAGTGATGGAGGCAAATGGCAGGAACTGGGATCAACTTTTACCATTTCTGATGTTCTCTATCAGTGAAGTGCCCCAGGCACCGTTCAAGCCACTCAAGCTGCGACCCAGAGGACTGACTCCTCGACTTAGCCAAGGAAGCCTGGGAGCAACAGCGGTCACCACATCACACCTTAGTGGAACACGTGGAAGAATTGAGAAACCAGATGGCTACGTTGTGGCCCATCGTACACCAGCACATGCAGGAAGTGCAAGCAGCACAGGCCCGCATGTACAACAGAGGAGCAAAGCTGCGAGAGTTTCAGCCAGGCGACCGAGTAAATGTGTTGGTTCCAACCTCTGAAAGTACGTTTCTGGCAAGATGGAAAGGTCCCTATGAGATCACTGAGAAAGTCGGAGATGTAAATTATTGGGTAAGGCAACCTCACCGTTTACAAGCCTTCTTTTACAGTTTCCCCCCCACCCGCCCATGGTATGCCACTGGCACTGAGTTCGGCTCAAAAACAGGAACTAAAGGAGCTGGTCAGCCACAACCAGAAAGTGTTTTCGAATAAACCAGGGCACACGGATTTAATTTAACACCACATTGATACAGAGGTAGGAAAGAAGGTAACATTACGTCCTTATTGCATCCCTGAGGCCAGGAGAGAAGCTGTAAGAAAAGAGGTACAGACGATGTTGGCAGCAGGAAATATAGAATAATCAAAAAGCGAGTGGTGCAGCCCCATTGTGTTGGTTCCTAAACCCGACGGAACCCCGCGTTTTTGTCATGACTTTTGGAAGTTAAACGAAATCTCTCAGTTTAATGCTTACCCCATGCCCAGGGTAGACGAGCTGATTGAGAGCCTCAGGACCGCCAGATTCATAAGCACCTTGGATTTAACGAAAGGTTATTAGCAGGTACCTCTGACCCCTGAGTCCAGAGAGAAAACTGTGTTCGCCACCCCAGACGACCTCTTCCAGTACTGCAAACCGTCATTCGGATTGCATGGAGCCCTGCCCACCTTTACATTTTACATTTTAAACATTTATCAGACACTCTTATCCAGAGCGACTTACAAGATGTGCATGAATACATGGTAGGAACAACCTTTAAGTGGCTGATGGACCGGGTACTACGACCCCCTTGAACCTATGCGACCGCTTATCTGGACGACATTATAATTCACGGATATGACTGGGACACACATCTCAAATGGGTGAGCGATGTTTTAAGTGCACTGAGGGTGGGGGGCTTACAGCTAACCCGAAAAAGTGTCAATTAAGTTTGCAGGAAGCTGAATAACTGGGGTACACCATCAGATGAGGAAACGGCAAACCCCAGATGAAAAAGTTGGAAGCGATCTGGAACTGGCCAAGGTCCGTAACCAAGAAGCAGGTTCGGATGTTTATTGGACTCACCAGTTACTACAGGAGGTTCATTCCAAACTTCACATCCATAGCCAGTCCTCTCACCAACCTAACCAAAAGCAGACCTGACCATGCAGGTAAAGTGGAGCGAGGTGGCAGAAAAGGCATTCCAGGACCTTAAGAGCGCTGCCTGTGCGGGACCAGTCCTAGTGACACCAGATTTCTTCCTCGTGCAGATGGATGCCTCGGACACGGGTTTGTGGGCAGTATTGTCACAAGTCCAGGACGGTGAGGAACACCCCGTGGCTTGTATTAGCCGGAAATTGTTGCCACGAGAACAGTGTTACTCTACCATGGAAAAAGAGTGTTTGGCCATAAAATGGGCACTGGAAACCACGTGCCACTGATGTGGATAGCGAGAAACAGAGACTAACGCACGGGTTACCAGATGGTTTTTGTCATTACAACCCTTTGTGTTTTCTGTACTTCACAGGTCAGGGGTTGCCCATGTGAATGCGGATGCCCTCTCCAGGAGAGATGCCCTGTGGTGTCAGGCTGCCCCTCCCTCCCGGTCGGAGCTGAGGGGGGGAATATGTGGCAGCCGCCCAGAGGTATGAGGAGGGTGGTTGTTGAGGGGTGCTATGTAGCAGCCCGCTGGCTCCACCCCCGCACCTTAACCCCCTGAGGTCCGTGCTTAGCTCAGAGAAGCTTTGTGATTTTGGCGTGTCTGATATTTATTTCAATTTCATCAATAATATACGCCATTTAGCAGACGCTTTTATCCAAAGCGACTTACAGTAGTGAATGCATACATTTTTGTGGCCCCAGTGGGGATTGAACCCACAACCTAAGCGTTGCCAACGCTGTGCTCTACCACCTGAGCCACAGAGAACCAAGTTAATCAACTTAACACACACTTACTCCAAAGTGTTTGACATTTTTATTTGAAGGACAATCACAGCTACATTTATATGCCATCAATAGTTTGGTCAGTATCATATGCAGCTTGTAAATAGATCTACAAACACACAAGTTATAAAGAGTAAATTTTTCCGCCGTCACAAAAGTTGTGAAAGCACACACTAAACTATAGTGACGAATTGTTTTGCCAATATGCGTTTGTTCATCAAGGTCTTGGTTATGTAAGGATGTCAAAATAGTTTAGCACATCTGAGATCTAAATAGCTAAAAACCTGTTTTTATCAGAACTGGTCAAATTTATTTCAGGCTGTGGGAGGGCTATATGCTAATTTCCTGAATATTCATGATCCACACCTGAGGGTTGTCCACACCTGTAAGGTCTGTCAGATGGTCCATCTCTCTCTCAAAGGCCATCAGACAAAGACAAAAGCCATCAGAGTAAGCAACAGTCATGCAGAAGAGTTTTTTTCATTTTGGAAGATTTATTGAAAACATCACACAAATTATATACAAAACAAATCAAAATCAAAACATGGTGAGACAATCTGTTCTTTCACAGTCTTTGGTACCACTTCTCAAAACAGTTTCTGGTCAACTGTAGACACAAGGGAACATCACAAACCTTGCACTCCCATGGAGTGCACTGTTTTTTCCCCGACATCTTGCAGAGATGCAACAGAAGCCAGTTTGCCAACATCCAGAGTCTGTTTGGCAGTGGGCACAGGCACATGATCAAAAGTAGCCAGTTTTCTGGGTCTAAGATATTTATTTATCCTTAAACGTCTGTATGAAAACGAAAGCAAAATCTGTGTCTGCGGAGACACGGAAAGACATAAACAAAACAAACCAAAATAACCAACGATCAGGAACAAACAAGTAAGACGGTAAATCCAAAACCTATCCAAAAACTCGGAATAAACTAAACACTGGGAATCTAAACAACAATAAGCACACGGACAAACAAGTTCTTGAGGCAAGAAACATTAATCATAATAGGTACTATCAAGCTAAGCTAGATAATGTCCAAGTGCCGAAACAGAGAATGCCAGCTGGTTAAATATCCTCCCGTTAATTATTCGCAGCATTTCGCAATGACTCTGATTGTTTCTGTATAGCGTCACAAGACGGAATTCATATATTTTCACGAGTATTTGAAAACATGGTGTCACACGCCACGTGACAAACCCTGAACAGGAACAGAGCAGCCAGGAGACACGGAGTGGAGTTTGTCGGTCTACGGACCGGATTTTATTTATTTACACTACCGTTCAAAAGTTTGGGGTCACCTTCCATCTGGACTATGGCTAATCGGGTACTCCTTCATTCTTCAGCAAGATAACGACCCGAAACACACCTTGAAGTTGTGCAAGAACTATCTGGTGAAGGAGGAATGTGAACAACAACTCAAACTAAAGACCTGGCCTGCCCAGTGTCCAGACCTCAATCCCATAGAACTTGTATGGGACAAACTGGAAAGGAAGAGTCAAAGCAAAGCAACCCACAAGTTTCTCTGGGAATTGCTGCAGGATAGCTGGGAAAACATGTCGGGTGATTTCCTGCTAAAATGTATTAACCGAATGGCCACTGTTTGTGAGGCTATTCTCATGCCAAAGGGTGACTATTTTGAGGAATCCAAGATTCAATTTTCAATATAATTTTCTTTAACATTTCTTTGATGTTCATTTTGTTCATTGTTACATGAGTTTTTTTGTCATTTTAAAGTATTTACAGAAATGTATACGATGTAAAGCATTGTCAATTATGAGATAAAAATAGTTTCCAGCAGGTGACCCCAAACTTTTGAACGGTAGTGTATTTTTCTGTCTCTCCCCCCAGACATGGGAGAGAGACAGTGGGAGTAGCAGGTTAACATATAACAAAGACCAACACAAACACAGACACAAAATCTTCACCTTACTCGCCGCAAAGCTTTCGGGTAAAAACAACAAACTAAAATAACAAGTTAAAATAACCAAACTTACGGGACACCGCGCCTCTTCCTCCGGAGTTCCCCTGGAACCTCCTCAGGCACACACATATCCAGTGACCTTTCAAGTGCTTCCCACCCATTCATACTGAGACACTCGAACTTTTCAGTTCGAGTTCTCTTACCCATTCATACAGAGACACTCGCCACTCCCCACAGTGAGAGTTCTGGCAACCAGCCCCAAGACACTCCACTCTTTCAGTGAGTTCTTGGGCTGTTGCTCAGAAACACTCTCCACTGTCGAGTGCGAGCTCTCTTTTACTAAAACCGAGGGCGAGAGGCGGACCCTCTTCCAGGGTACCCTCTTGCTCCTCCACAATCACACCGAGGGAGAGAGGCGGACACTCTTAGTGCACCACCTCTCCCTCTTCCCCACTCACACAGGAAGCACTCTACTCAGTCACTTTTGACAAACGCACACAAAACTCCACAAACATTAAACATTGAACATCCAACATTCAACATCAAACATTCCACAACATACGTGCATGCGCACTCACACACACATCAAGACAAGACTGACTGATTCCCCACTCGCCCCACCTGCTCTTAAATAGGCTTAGTTTCTGCCTGGCTCAGGTGGGACTCGTGAGGCAATCACCCAATCCCAATCACTCAACTCACATTCTCACCCAGACACCCAATCAGCCACTTGACTTTCCTATCAATTGACTGATTGACACCAATTAAATAATTAAATCATAATTAAACCAATTATGGCCTTTGGAGCTCCCTTCCGGGCGACAGTTCACTCTCACACCCTGTGAGAGTGCCAAACCTGCCCCCGGAAAGTCTCACTGCTCCAAAGGCCTCTCCAACATGTAAAACACAGACAACCATGCCACTCCCACGTGGCCGAGACCGACGTCCTCCACACATGGGAAATAAAATAAATATCAGTATACACAGTTTGTTGCTGGCAGATCGCAACCGTAAACACAGACAAGATGCTACATAATGTCGGCACATTATAGCTATGTGTTGTTTACCACTGCGATTTCACACATGGCCCCACGCCCCTCCCCGAGACTAGCACCTAGTTACCATGTCAATAGAAGGGGGACGGTACTTCCAGGTCAAACAGAGAGTGAAAGGCAAGGTTTACTTTTGGTCTAATTAACCTAATTTTAAAAATCTCATATTATTTGCCAGTGCTCAAATCGTAAAGTCGCGATTCTAAGGTTTCTGTCAATGTTTTTGCCGCGTGTGTATGATAAAATCTTGCGACGTTAGAAATAGTAATATACTTTTATTGCTGCTCGGATCGTCGGCGATCCAGTCGACCTCAGGGGGTTAATGGTAAATCTGGGACTGTCTGCACACACACCTGATGCACCGTTGCAGTAATCCCGGGGTAAATAAAAGACACACCAGTGTCCTACATCAGGGTGAAGTACCGGAAAGGAAAGCACAGAGGAGTATTGGAGAAAGAGATAATTGTGTTGTTTGGATTGCTTACTGGATTGGTTGGATTGCTTTGAGAACCACGTATGTGTACCGACCATTGACTGTTTTGAAGACCTGCATTGGATTTACAACTTCTGGATTACATACAACGATGATGAGAGTGGATCATCATCCCCCCCCCAGCTTCTCCAGTTGTTGTAACAATTCCCTAATACATTTCCCTATTTGCCGTTGTATGGTGATTTTATCATTGATCTTTGGTTGGTAACCCAACACCCCTGATCCTGCCACAATATGTACGCATATATAAATACATAGAATTGAACTTTAATATTGAGACTGATATTGAGACTGGAATATTATGCAGTTACTGCTTGTTCTTATGACAGTCAGTCAGATATTTCCCAATTAACGTGACATCATTATTATCACAATACAAACACATATGACCTAATACAGTTGGATTAGAGCAGTGCTTCTCAATTATTTTCTGTTACGCCCCCCCTAGGAAGAAGAAAACATTTCGCGCCCCCCACTCTCCGCCGCGACTATAAATAGTATCATTTGTCTATAAAATTGTTATAAGTACACCTCTGCATAACATTGTATCCTTATTAACATTAAAGAAATGCTATGGTGTGGGGTTTTTTGCACTGAGCAATTTGGTACGCCACCTTATATGATGCTAACAGTGCTCGCTGGTTTTCTGAAGTAGCATTCACAAAGCGGGATGATTGTCGGCAATATTCGGCACGTTTTTGCTTAAAAAACTCAAGCGGCTTATCAGCGTGATTGGGGTGTAATGTCTTTAAGTGATGCCTTAATTTATTTGGCTTCATGCTGTCCGCTGCCAACATTTTAAGACACAGTAAACACACCGGTCTTTCCTCGTCTCCCACCGTAGTCACAGTGAAGCCAAGCGCTACATACGCTTCGTCATATTTCCTCGTCTTAGCTTTCGGGTGACTTTTGTTTGTCTCATTATCTTCATCTCTCTCCGCCTTTCTTTTCAACCCTGTTAAATATTTTTCCATGTTGTCTCTTGAGGGTTTGTTCACTGCACTTCATATCTGCAATTACACTTTATTCTAGTACGGCAAAACAAAAGCATGTTCCCCGGGGTCACACGCGCCCCCCCTGGCATCGTGGGGCGCGCCCCACTATTTGAGAAACACTGGATTAGAGTGAATGAATACTCTTTCTGAAAAAAATTCTGAAGTAAAATGTCACTGCCCATTAGCTCACACAACACATTATACAGACTTAAGTCACCGGAGAAAACACTTCCGTCAGTGAATGACCATTCCCTATCCCAACTGCTCAGTGGAGACAGTGATAAGAGATTTAGAGCAGGAAAGGTTAAAAGGACAGATAGTTCTTGTCATCGTTCATTTCGTAGACGAGGGTAGCGAGAATGGCCCTAGTATCTTAAAATAGATGAGCCCTGGAAGCACGTAGCAGCTAAACTGAAGATTAGCTGAAGAACAGCACTATGGCAGTTCAAGTCACAGTTCGACAACCGCTGGTGTTGTTAGACAGCAGTATCAGCATCAAAGTCATGAAATGTTAAAGGAGGTCACAGTTCCCCTCCTTTGAAGTTTGCAATAATTGCTTTGTGTGATTAATCTCTGATGAAGTTAATCCCTGCAACATTTTATGCAGCATTGTTTGCTATTTTTCAGTTAAGGTAATAAACAACACAGTGTTTCACTTGCTATGCAGCACAAGCATTGCTGTAATAATTTTACAGGGAAGCATAACCCCATATTACCGTAGGTATTAAATCTAAAGAATTATACTATAGCTTTTTGATATGGGTCTTGCATAGCAGAAAAAAACCAGTAGGAGAGTTAACAACTGTTTACATTTCTTGTGTGCATTCACTATTGTAATTTTTAATTTAATACATAACAAACTATTTTGATCCATGGCAATGGGTATCATCTAAACTCAGGCATCCCCTGCTGTCACAATTTCAAAATAAGAAGAAACAAAACAAATGAGAAACCATCACTATACAGCAAAGTCACAAAACAATATAGAATTTTGTATGATCACAATACAGCAGAAACACATGAAACAATAGAAATAACGATGTTGTGAGACTGATGACAATAGAACAGTGTTTTATATGAGCACAATAAAATTAAGGCTTGAGAAATTGATAATGTTCTGCCTGATTACAATCTGAGTGCGTGAAGTCACACTCCAAGGAGTGCCTCCCAGATGACACTTTAATAAGCAAAGTTTACAACTGGCCTGCAGAAGAAAGTATTTTAAAAGCTTGGTTGGTGCACAGATTACTTTTATAATGTCAAAACAAGGAGGCAACCATCAGTGGTAGTGTAAACCTGTTCAATCTCCAGTCACTGATGCTCGACTGACACAAATCAATTTGTTGCAAAATCTATCCCAAGGAATGAAAGGTGTAACATTCAACATTGGAATGTTACACCTTAATGGTAAACCATCGGTATGGTGGTTTACCACTGGTAATGGTGAGCCACTGTTTCCAGAGGCGGTAGTGCCTCAGTGGTTAGTGACCCGGGCAGGCAAGTGGAGGGTTGCTGGTTAAAATCCCAGGAAGGCCAAAACTAAAAAACTGGAAACTGGAAGGATGCTAGTTCACTTCCTGGGGCACTGCCGAAGTGCCTTTGAGCAAGTCACTGAACCCCTAACTGCTCTAGGGGTGCTGTACTATGGCTGACCCTGTGCTCTGACCTCTCTTAGGAGAGCTATCAGAAGAAACAAATTCCAATGACCTTGTGTGTAACGTGGCAGAATGTTCTATTCTTCTATTGTTTCGATAGCCCGCAATGATACACACTATCAGCGCCTTTTGTCTTCAGTGTGTGCTGAACATTACACGCTCAGTTGCTACTAATTAACTTAAACAGATTTGGGGATTAATAACTTATCCACCAATGGCCTGGAGGTTTCCAGTAGCCTTTCTCAAGATGGAAACGTGAGTCTCTCTTGTTAGAATCACACTTATGCCAATTATGACTTTGAATGAATCAAGATAAGCATGATGAAAACGGGAAAAGAGAATCACGAGTTGGCTACCAGGAATTATTAGCAATTACTCTTGTTCTTCTTCAGCACAGTATATGTGGTAAAGAAAGTGCCTGGAATGTAGGAGCATTCCTCTCTGCTGAGCACAGAGATTCAAGGTGTTCCCAGACATGCGCTCTAATTCCAAGAATACATGTTAAGAGAATTTATCAAGCACAGATCTCATATTTTAAAAGGACATTCAAACTCTCACGCTGGTACTGGTTTTACATATTTCTGGCTGTCAAATATGCAATTGTTAGTTTTGGACTGTTAATACATGGCTTTCAAAGTAATACATTTCCATGAATCCATGAGTGTGTGTATTTTTGGCTTCTTGAAGTTGAAGGCAGTCATATGTAAAATGTTCAATTGATAGTTGTAAACCTGTTGATCTATCACCATAATATACGGCAAAGAAAATGGTGACCTTTAAGATGTTGCACAATAGCGATGAACACCAGATAACCATGCAGTCATTCGGGTCAGAGTACATATACTGTAAGTCTGTATATGCAGGATATCCCTCTGTTTATCACCAAATGTGTCTAATCATTTTACATTACATTTACATTTTAGGCATTTAGCAGACGCTCTTATCCAGATACAATTTAAACAATTGAAATTTCTTTACATACAATCCATTCCTACAGCTGGATATTTCTACTGAAGCAATTCAGGTTAAGTACCTTGCTTAAGGGTACAACAGCAGTGCCCCCACCTGGGAATCAAACCAGCAACCTCTCAGTTAAAGCCCAGTTCTCTAACCATTACACTACACTGCCACCCTTAAGGCTAAACCATCCAGGCTCTGCCCAGGTCTCCAGACATTTGACATTTTAGGCATTTAGCAGACGCTCTTATCGAGAGCGACTTAAAGATTTTGATTTTCTTCACATGCAATCCATTTATACAGCTGGATATTTTGCTGAAGCACTTCAGGTTAAGTACCTTGCTCAAGGGTACAACGGCAGTGCACCACCTGGGAATCAAACCAGCAACCTACAAGCCCAGTTCCCTAACCATTACACTACACTGCCACCCCATCTCACACATGCCCACTGTACATGCCCCTAATCACACCCTAATCAAGCAATTGCCATGGAAACAGACATATTTGCATTATTTATAATGTATAGCATACCTCCTGTATATAATCTTAATACAGAACACCCTGAATATACACTCAGTGGCCACTTTATTATGTACACCTGTACACCTGCTCGTAAATGCAATTATCTAATCAGCCAATCATGTGGCAGCAACTCAATGCATAAAAGCATGCAGACATTGTCAATAGGTTCAGTTTTTGTTCAGACCAAAAATCACAATGGGGAAGAAATGTGAACTAAATGACTTTGACCGTGGATCTCAGAAACTGCTGATCTCATGGGATTTTCATGCACAGCAGTCTCTAGAGTTTACAGAGAATGATGCGAAAAACTAAAAACGTGAGCAGCAGTTCTGTGGGCAAAAACGCCTTGTTAATGAGAGAGGTCAGAGGAGAATGGCCAGACTGGTTCAAGCTGACAGGAAGGTGACTCAAATAACCGTGGTATGCAGAAGAGCATTTCTGAATGCACAACATGTTCAACCTTGAAGTGGATGAGCTACAGCAGCAGAAGACCACACCAGGTTCCACTCCTGTCAGCTAAGAACAGGAAAGTGAGGCTACAGTGGGCACAGGCTCACTAAAACTGGACAGTTTAAGATTAGAAAAACGTCACCTGGTCTGATGAATCTTGATTTCTGCTGCGACATGCGTATGATAGGGTCAGAATTTGGCCTAAACATGAATCCATGCATCCATCCTGCACTGTGTCAACAGTACAGGCTGGTGGTGGTGGTGTAATGGTGTGGGGAATGTTTTCTTGGCACACATTAGGCCCCTTAATAACAATTGAGCATAATTTATAGCCTACCTGAGTCTTGTTGCTGACCATGTGTATCCCTTTATGGCCACAGTCTACCCATCTTCTAATGGCTATTTCCAGCAGGATAATGTGCCAAGTCACAAAGCACAAATGTGGAGCAACTGCGTGATGCTATCATGTCAACATGGATCAGAATCTCGGAGGAATTTTTGTTGTTGAATCCAGGGCACGAAGAATTCAGGCTGTTCTGGGGGCAAAGGTGGGTCCTACCCAGTACTAGAAAGGTGTACCTAATAAAGTGGTCACTGAGTGTATGGCTGCCTGGTCCTTTAAATTGTTGGAGCCCCTGGAGCCAGAAAAGACTGCAGCCCCACAGCTGAAGCCCGTAAAGCCGGAGGACTATGGACAGCTGAAGGCAGTATAGAGGCCTATTTAAAGGACTGTACTTGGTCACACTGGGAAGGAGTAGATTGGTGTGTTGGAGAGTGGAGAGTGGAGAGTGTTTTGGAGAGCGTTGTGGGATTGCTGTTTGGATTGTTTGAGGACCCAGTTTTGTGTATTGACTTTGGACTGTTTGAGGAACTGGCTTGGATGTGGATTGGATTATGGATAACGACAATGAATAAGGATTGTGGATTGTGTGTGTTGAATTCCCCCAAATACCCCATCCTTTTGTGTTCTGTCAAGATGAATGTAATAAAGTCATCGTTGGTTTTGAATACTGACTCCTCTGGGTTATTTTACTGCCTACGCCCTCTGCAAAGGTCTGTGAGTGTTGCCCCACCCCAAGGGACACCACTATATATATATACTGTATACTGCATAGTACATAGTATATTTACCTGCTTAAGGAAACCTTAATACACTTTAGAGTGGTGAGGGTCAAATGTACTTTTTAATTACTCATTAATAATAGAACTGGCAAACACAAACATGGGAATCATAGGGTCAGCATCAAGCCTTGTCCAGATGGGTCTGATATGAAGTCTTAAGCAGATATCAGACAGGTTAAAGTCTGGACACTGAGATGGCCATATTACAGTAATAATTTCAATGACAATTGCAGTGGCATGCATCACCCAGCTGGTGGCTAAACATTTGTCATGGCTGAGGTGAGTGACCTCTCACTGAAAATTGCTTTCGGATGTATGAATGGTTCTATGTAAATTAAATTCATAATTATGATACAATAATTTAATTATCTTTATTTAACTTGTTTTTGCTCATTTTAGTGATGCTGCTATTGATAAGCTATTTGATGACCACAAGTTTTTGTTATTAATTCTAGTCCTTATCCAGGTGTGCCAGGTTAACATGCATCTTTGTAATGTGGGAAAGAGCTTTTCTGCTTCTTTACTGACTATCAGAATCTATGCAGGCAATTGTCTCTGTGTATGGACTGTTAAAATCATGCCTGTGGTGTTTATGCAGTGTGAAGGGAGAGTTAAAGTGTTTACACAATTTTGACAGAATTCGACAGAATTACAGTGATTATAAAGGAAAATGCAGTGTACAACAGCAGGAGCCAGTGGAGATTACAGTAATTCAGCCTTATTTTCATACAGAGATGCCTGTATATTACTGCTAATTTTTCTACTGTAAGTGGAAAAAAAACATGAACAAAAATGCAAAAATGTATCTACAAGCCCATCAACTTGATACTATTTACCAGTCACCATTACAGGTTGGGCACGCACATATCAAAACTGAAAGCAGCTATTCCGGCTTTAGAGTTACAGCAGGGAAGTATTTTAACATTTCTTTTAAGGGGTGGCTAGAGGTGGCCAGTGTTTGTGCTGGAGTGCCAAAGCACATTTAGAACAAAGAAACCAGATGAGGTGAGTTAACTACTGTCACACGCCACGCGACAATCCCTGAACGGGAACAGAGCAGTTCAGACACGGAG
The DNA here is from genome assembly GCA_029706075.1 of Aldrovandia affinis. NCBI lineage: Eukaryota > Metazoa > Chordata > Actinopteri > Notacanthiformes > Halosauridae > Aldrovandia > Aldrovandia affinis. Next base: position 3,908,380 of record JAINUG010000018.1, on the reverse strand, counting down.
TGGAGTTTGTGCTGGATTTTTCAATTTATTAACAGAGAGTTCTCTGTCCCCACACGGGGCAGAGAACGAGCACAGGGAGCGTAAAATAAAACAAACACAAACAAACACTTTACAGGGCCCATTCGGTTCGACAGACACCCCCCCCTCCCTGGAGAGGAAGTCTGCGCACCCATTCGTGGACCCTGGCTGATGGATCACTCGGAAGCAAAAGGGCTGTAACGCAAGACACCACAGTGATCCTAGAGTTGGTGTCCTTCATCTTATGTAGCCACTGGAGGGGTGCATGGTCGGTATAGAGGGTATAGAAGGCCTTGCCCAGGAGGTAGTACCGGAGGGTGAGAGAGGCCCACTTGATCGCCAAACACTCTTTTTCTATGGCGATGTAGCGGGTCTCTCTCGGAGAAAGCTTCCGACTGATGTAACATACCGGTCGCTCCTCCCCCCCATGCTCCTGGGACAAGACTGCACCCACCCCCCTATTCGAGGCGTCGGTCTGTAAAATAAAAGGCAGGGAGAAATCAGGGCTGATTAGCAGAGGGCCGCCACATAGAGTCACTTTTATACTCACGAACGCCGCCTGGCACTGCTCCGTCCACTGGACCAGATCTGAGGCTCCCTTTCGGGTGAGATCAGTTAGGGGACTGGCTAGTGCTGAAAAGCCAGGAATAAACCGGCGATAATAATTTGCCAGTCCCAAAAAGGATCTCTCCTGTTTTTTAGACTTGGGCTGTGGGCAGGCAGAAATGGCCACGGTTTTATCAATCAGGGGTCTGACCTGCACCCCGCCCAAGAGGAACCCCAGATACCGTACCTCCCTCCGCCCAATAGCGCACTTGCCTGGGTTAGCAGTGAGCCCCGCTCCCCTCAGCGTCTGTAGGACAGCCCACAAATGCTGCATATGCCGCTCCCAATCATTGCTATAGATGACGATGTCATCCAAGTATGCCACGGCATATGCAACATGCGGTTGAAGTAGCCTATCCATCAGCCGCTGAAAGGTGGTCGGAGCCCCATGCAGACCGAAAGGCAAGGTCAGGAATTGGTGTAAACCGAACGGAGTAGAGAATGCCGACTTTTCCCTGGACCCTGGAGACAAGGGAATCTGCCAGTAGCCCTTGGTTAAATCCAGTGTCAAGTAAAAGTGAGCAGTGCCTAACCAATCCAGCAGCTCGTCAACCCAGGGCATTGGATAGGCATCGAACTTCGATACTGCGTTAACTTTTCTGTAGTCCACACAGAATCGAACAGACCCATCAGGCTTAGGTACAAGCACAATGGGGCTGCACCAGTCACTATTAGATTCCTGTATTACCCCCATGTCTAGCATTTTTTCCAATTCTTCCTGAACCACCGTTCAGGCAAGTGATATGGCCGGCTCCTAATCACGGTGCCTGGCAGGGTCTGAATGTGGTGTTCAATCAAGTCAGTTCGCCCGGGTAAGGGAGAAAACACATCAGAAAAACAGTGCTGTAAATTACTCACCTCTGTCCGCTGGCCCGGCGTAAGATGGCTACCAACGGGGACCAGAAGTCTCGTACTTTCAATTGGAATTTCCAGTCCCAGCTCATCTCGGGTATTTTCTGGCATGGCGAGCGAAACAGGGTCTACCACCTCCCACTTTTTTAATCAATTTAGGTGGTATATCTGACGTGACCCACCTCTATCCGAGCGAATGACTTCATAATCAACATCCCCCACTCGCCGTGTAACCTCAAAGGGCCCTTGCCACTTTGCGAGCAGTTTAGATGCCGACGTTGGGAGTAAGACTAGGACTTGATCTCCCGGTTGAAAATTTTGCAATTATGCCCCCTGTTATATTGCCGTCTCTGTTGTTCCTGGGCCTGGAGCAAATGTTCTCGTGAAATTTGTCCGAGTGAGTGCAGCTTTGCTCGTAGGTCCATGACGTATTGAATTTCATTTTTGCTGGGGCTCGGATTTTCCTCCCAAGTTTCTCTTAATAAATCCAGAATACCCCTGGGACGTCCCCCATATAATAATTCAAACTAGGAAAACCTGGTGGATGCTTGGGGAGCCTCCCTGATGGCAAACATCAGCGGATCAATTAGTTTGTCCTAATTCTTCAAATCGGTTTTATAAGAACTTCCTCATCATGGATGTCAATGTCTAATTGAACCACTCTACCAGCCCGTCAGTTTGTGGGTGGTATATGCTAGTTCGAATCGACTTGATGTCCAATAATGCATCCAGTTCCTTCAGTGTTCGTGACATGAATGAAGTGCCTTGATCAGTGAGAATCTCTTTTGGGATTCCCACCCGGGAGAAAAAGTGGAACAACTCCTCCGCAATAGTCTTTGCAGATATATTGCGGAGGGGTACAGCCTCAGGGTATCGCATTGCATAGTCTATGATAACTAATACAAAGCGGTACCCTTTGGCATTCAGATCAAATGGCCCGACAAGGTCCATTCCAATTCTTTCAAACGGGACCTCTATTAAAGGCAAGGGGTGCAATGGAGCTTTTGGAATTGCCGCTGGGTTTGCTTTTTGGCATTCGGGGCACGCCGTACACCACCGACGGATGTTACCTCGAATGCCCGGCCAATAGAATCAAGCCATTATCCGGAATAGTGTCTTATCCTGTCCTAAATGACCCGCTATGGGATTGCTATGAGCCGCCTGGAAAACCATTTCCCGATGGTTTTTGGGCAGTAATAACTGTGTATGTTCTTCTAGTGTATAGGCGTCCTGGGTAGAGGGTCGGGGCTGGGTTGGGGCTGGAGCTGTACCTGGGCTTGGACAGCCCTCCAGCTCTCTGGGAAAGACGGGGAATAGGGACGTTGGGGCGGGAGCTGTACAATGGGCTTTTCAGCCCTCCAGCTCTCTGGGAAAGTCTCCCCGTATCCCCACTAACCGCCAGGCGATTCTCCGCCAGCTGGACGCCTGCAGCCAGCCCCTGCAGCTCCTCGTTCTCAATCTGCAGCTTGGAGATCTCTTCATCTTTGGCTTCAATGGCTTTGTGCAACTTCTCATTCTTCTGCAGAACATTCTCCAGAGCTTTCCGCCGTTCTTCCGCCACCTCCTTCCAGAATGTGGACGGTGGGGTTTCTTTGACCAGCAGCTCATAAGCCTCCTTTGTCATCCCCTCCGACTGGTTCCTGTTTTCCGAAGCAATGTCTGTGGATTTAATTAGGCTACTCCACAAACAGGACGCCAAAACAATCTGCTGCTCTGATTCCCGGGTTTTGGCACCACTTTGTCACACGCCACGTGACAATCCCTGAACAGGAACAGAGCAGTCCAGACACGGAGTGGAATTTGCCGGTCTACGGATCGGATTTTTTATTTATTAATAGAGAGTACTCTGTCCCCACATTGGGCAGAGAACGAGAACCGGGAGCGTAAAATAAAATAAACACAAACAAACACTTTACCCTAGTTGCCGCAAAGCTTTCGGGTAAACTAAAACTGAAAATAACAAAACCAAATTAAACAATATCGAACCGGAACTTTTCAGTTGGTTCGATATTTTAACTTTCACTTTTCTTTCACTTTTCTTTCACTTTCTTTCTCGCTCCTCGGTCTCAAATGCCTCTCCTTCCTGGTTCCAGCCACCTACTGAAGGGAGCAGAGCAGTTTTAAAGCACACAGGTGTAATTATTAGACACAGGACCGGTGTATGCGCTTACTGCTCTGCCAGTAGGCGTGGCCGTTAATCGTCCTGATTAGCTGCCGAGACCGACACCTTCCACAACTACATAATCGAGTGTTTTAATTGATCAATTAAATGTCTAGTAACAAAGCAGACCCAGCAGACCCTGTGGCTCTACAGGACCAGGGTTGGCCACAAAAAAAACATACATTAAATCACCAAACCAAGCAAAGAAAGATTATACAGGGGTCCACACAAAATAATAGAAACACCAAACAATATATTAATATTTTGGCAGCCCAAGGAAATGGCTGCCTGGCCCTTCAACACATGGCAACCAGAAAAAACATTTCCCAGCAGGCCGCAGTCCAACACCTGAATGGAGTCAAGTGATTGGGACTAAGAAACAGCTGAAACAGAGAGAGAGAATGAGAGAAAAATCATTTGGATTGTTTATTGTGTTTGACTTGAATTTGTTTCTTTGTCAAGATTTGACCCCCTTTGGATCCATCCATCCATCCATTGGACTGGATTCCTGGTCAGGGTCGCGGAACTGACCTGGACTTTAAAAATTGGATAAATCCATCGATAACAACACACACTCATACCTAGGGCATTTTTCTCCAATTTATGTGTGTTGGATTCCCCCACGCGGAATAAACCCACACAGAAAGGCCCCGGTTTTGTTTTCTTTGTCAAGATTTGAGTTAATAAATTATTGTTTTGTTTATAATACTGGCGCGTCTGGGTTATTTAACCTGCCTACGCCCTCTGAAAGGTCTGTGCCTGTCGCCCAACCCCTAGGGACACCACAATATGTATTAAGTAGTTGGGCTGCCCATTGCTTTCAGTATAGCTTCAATACTTCTTGGAATGCTGTTATACAAGTTTTTAACTGTGTCTAGTAGGATATTCGACCATTCTTCAAGAAGGAAAGCCTCCAGTTCTTTGAGAGATGAAGGCGATGGAAATCTGCTCCACACTCTACATTCCATAACTTCCAAGAAAGGTTCAATGATGTTTAGATCTGATGATTGGGGAGGCCATGGAAGGTGTTCATCTTCATCTTGGTGTTCACGAAACCACTCTTGTATCCATTTAGCAGTGTATATGGGGGCGTTATTGACTTGGACTATAAGAACATCTTAAGGAAACAATGTTTGTGCCTAGTCGTCTAAAATGGCTTTGTATCCCTTGGTCGTAATTCTAGCCGACTATTCTATACCATAACAGATCCACCACCATGTTTAACAGTTGGGAACAGGCAACGTGGGTTGAAGGCTTCCATTAGCTTTCTCCAAACATAAACCCATCAAGATGTAGGAAAAAGAGTAAAACATGACTCATCAGACCATGTGATCATACTTACTTTCACTGCTCAGAAGTCCAGAAGTTTTCATTACACCAGAGCTGCATTCAAATTGGCAAGTTAAGGCAAACATTCGTGTACAAACAATTTCAAACAAAGCAAACAGTTTGAAAATACAGTATGTGTAATTTGGAACATTCATAATAGCTGTTTCAGTCCATTATGTTGTGGTTTTTAGCAACTATATTGTTAAGTATCCATCTATCCCTGTCAGTGCGCTTAGACTTGTGACAACCTAGTTCAGCAGTTCTACCTGGTTTGACATGATTTTTGACACTGTTCCCCTTTACACATTAAATCATTTTCATTTCGGTCACTGACACACCTGCAATTCTGGCACCAGCTATTTGACCTTGACTATTTGTAAATGATCCAGGGCCAGACTTACTAAAAAATTGTTACCAATTTTACAATATCTACGTCGGATTAACTAAATAGTTGCAATAAATTAAATCACTATTGTGGTATATGATGGGTTAAGTTACTTTGCAACCTTCCTTTAGATGAATAGTTAAACCTACTCATGCATATGTATACATGGAGTGAACACGCTAAAACAGGGTGAAGATTTAGTAAATTAGGTCAATTAAGTATTTATTCACTAAAGCTTGCCTTAATTATGACTTTCCTCTTTGTGTGAGAATTTTAAAGAACATCTGAAAGCAGGTGGTATTTTGCTTAGTGCAGATATAGCAAAGGCATTTCACAATCCGGGTTTTGTATTGTGCTCTCTGAGGTGCTAGGTGCTGTCCCTGCATTGCTAAACAAATAATCACAGATGTTGTTGCAAAGTACCCCAGTTAATGTCAGGACAGCTTTATTTTCAAGAATAAATGTATCTACAGACAGCTAAGTAATGGGTACTATGGAGAAGCCTGGCACTTAGGTAAGGCCTTGAAAGTATTGGTTCATAGTTTTAAATATATATCTTACATAGCATACATATTGTTTACTAGAACTTCTCTTTTATTTTCAGTTTTAATATGGAAATTATATCAAATCTGTCGTCAGGTAGCGGTCAGTATAAAAACGCAGTTCTGAATTTGAACAATTGTCTTATTGTGTATATGCGGTCAGTAGGATATAGAATGAATCGTGAATACAGTTTTACCTTCAGATGTTCTGTGCCCTTCTCCCATCATAGGTTCAACCATGTCTCTTCATTTCACCCCACGACTTGTTCATTTTGCAGGGATTGTTCCACCTGAACACACCTGTTCTATCTGTGTTAATATTCAGTTGGACCACCGCAGATGCCTTTTTGTTCGTGGACTACAGCTCAGCGTTCAACACCATAATACCCTCCAGGCTCAACACCAAGCTCTGGGACCTGAGGCTGAACCCCAGCCTCTGCGGCTGGATCCTGAACTTCCTGTCGGACCGGCGCCAGGTGGTGAGGATGGGCCCCATCACCTCTGCCCCTCTGACCCTCAACACCGGGGCCCCCCAGGGTTGCGTCCTGAGCCCTCTCCTCTACTCCCTATACACCCACGACTGTGTGGCCACGCACAGCTCCACCAGGGTGATCAAGTTCGCCGATGACACGACGGTGATAGGCCTGATCACGGAAAACGATGAGACGGCCTACAGGAGAGAGGTCAGCAACCTGGCACAATGGTGTCAGGAGAACAACCTCTCTCTCAACGTTGACAAGACCAAGGAGCTCATCGTGGACTACAGGAAGGAGAGAGAGAGGCAGGAGCCCCTCACCATCAGCGGGTCCACTGTAGAGCGGGTCAGTGACTTCAGGTTCCTCGGTGTCCACATCACGGAGGACCTGTCCTGGTCCGCCCACACTGGCCACGTAGTCAAGAAGGCACAACAACGCCTCTTCTACCTCAGGCGGCTGAAGAAGTTTGGGATGGGGCCCAAGATCCTGCGGGCTTTCTACAGAGGCACTACTGAGAGTATCCTGACGGTCCGGTCCACTCAACACATCAGCGGAGGCACGCCCCTCCCCTCCATCCAGGAACTGTACAACAGCCGGTGTGCCAGCAGAGCCCACAGGATCATCAAAGACCCCAGCCACCCCAACCACAGCATGTTCCTGCTGCTACCGTCAGGCAAACGGTACCGCAGTCTCCAGGCCAGGACCAGTAGGCTCAGAGACAGCTTCTTCCACCAAGCTATCAGGCTACTGAACTCTGGCCACTAGCCTAGCTAGCCCAACTGCCAATTTTGCACTACCAGGTGGACTGAGCACAGACACACCTGCACAGACCCAGCACGCGCAGGCGACACTCGCACGCGCGCGCGCACACACACACCACTCACTCCTGTACTGTGCCTCGTGCCCCTAGTACCACTGCTGCTACTTGATCTGCTGCACTATCCTGCTATTTTGTACTGTTACCATATTACATTGTTACATATATTACATTACCTATATTTTATATATTTATTCATGTATGCTCATTTGCACTGTCATTACTTACAGGTATTACTATTTTGTTACAATGTGTGGTTTTTCTGTGTGTATTTCTGATGCTGCGAAGTTGAGGGGCCAGGCCCAAGATTTTTACTCTGGTGTACCTAGTATCACAGATGTAACAAATAAAGGAATCTGAATCTGAATCTGAATGTTGTAGGACATTTTTTATTTTGGATGCCGCCTAACATCATGCCGCCTTTTATTTACATCAGCTACAGTTCATTTTGTTATGCCTAATGAACCTTTTTTTGTGATGTCACGTTTTTGTGACTGTACCTCGTTGACCATTACCTTTACATTACATTCATCTACATTTAGCAGACGTTCTTATCCAGAGTGACTTACACAGTTTACATTTATTTTACATACAATCCATTTATACAGCTGGATATCTACTGGAGAAATTCAGGTTAAGTACCTTGCTCAAGGGAATGGAACCTACAACCTTTTGGTTACAAGCCCAGTTGTCAGCCTGCTGCCCCATTACCTTTATTTCCTGATCTGTAAGTTTAAGTTTTCTTTTTCTCATGGTTCCCTCGCTACTTGTGCTCCGTATCCATTCCTTAGCACATTGTGATCTGGATGTGCAACCATGCCATATTATTTTGGACCCTTTTTTATGGGTGCCCCCCACCTCAAAATTGCAAATGAGGACGTTTGATTCATTTTGATTGCGTAATTATAACCAGTCTTAGTAAACTGTCTTAGTCTTAGTCATTATTGCGTCTGTTGTTGCATTGAGACTATTTCCTTAGTAAATCTGCCCCCCAGTCTTTTACACAGGGAGGAATACAATTAAGACTAGATACAAAATTATTTTTTTAAACCTATAAGTTTGTGTGCTTTATTTGTCAAAACAGGGTAGTACTGTACTAATTCCCCTTTGCCCGATACATGTTTTACTCCACAGAATATAGAAATGGGGAAGTGTCACATTTATGAGGTTTAAATAGGATTATGTCAAATAGAACTTCATTGTACAAGGCGATATGTGAAATACAAATAAATTAGAATGAATACCAACTGGCATATTTATTCAAATGCATTGAAGATAACGACTGTGCAGTTTTCAGTTTACCATCAGTTTACCGCCAGTTTACCATCTAGTCTGCCATCTTGTTTACCTGGTACTATCATGACAGCAACATGTTCTCTGTGACATAGATCTGTACTCAAACAGTCAAGATAAGGTATTATAGACAAGTTTTAAAAAAAGCATTATGGTGGCATTAACTTGTTTGAAATGCAACGTCTGCCATTTCCAAAAGATTATGCTGTTAAATTCTGTGACTAAAACCAGCCCATAATAAAGACTGCCCTGATATTGACTTCACTTCACAGGCCTCATGCGCAGCCACGTAGTGATTTTTTTACCCCTTAAATCATTGGTTAAAGTTTCAGGTTTCCCAATATCATCAACATTTTCCTTTTCCTTTGAGAGAGCATGAAACAATTATGCTCTAGAGACACAGCCCCGGAATCCTTAATTAAAAAGAGATATCATCAATCAGGCTCCCCTTATGCGCAGGAGGAAAACTCGCCCCTCTCACGAGCGGCGTCTGGGGATTCCCGCACCGCAGGGCTCCCAACGTCAGCGCTTCCCCCTCAGCCGCATTGGACTGGCAGGGTGGCCGCGAGGATCCCAGCCTCAGCACGTTCACATATTCACGGACACATCTGGGACAGTTTAATGAGTTAATGCAAGTTAATTACTCACTCCAGTGCGGCTGACCAAACTCCATCACATTCTCTGCACTTGGCTGATTAATGGGATGACGGCGACGGTGGAGAAATTACCATCTGAAGTCGATGCAAATGGATCAAACGCAGGTGTCCCGTGGAATTGTGCCGAGGTGCTGTTGAACAAGCGACAATACGAAGGTTGCTCTGTCGTGATTCGGCGAGGAGCTTACCTGCCCTGCCAAGCCCGTTTATTTGTTTACTTGACTAAAAACAGTGACTCAAATCTTGACACGAGTCAATGCACCTGCAACAGAATTCAAGGACTCACCGTTCCAACTTGCGAAGTGCATGCTAATTTATATTGACAAACAGAATGGGGTGAGCAATACCATAACAGCCTTGTTCAGTTCTCATATGAGCTTGTTTTCCATATATTGATGCTAATGGTTTGGGCCAAGTATTACAGACCACTTGCTTTTGTATATTTATTCTTTTAATTAAGTAAAAAAAGGTATTTGTTCTAAATCTTTAACAACTTTTTTAAATCTTCTTGTCAGATATCACATAAAATAAATAACATTTTATAGAATATAGGGCTTTTAACAAAGAAATTGTCTCATTGCATGTGTTACATTGAAACAATCCAAGTTATAAGAGATATGAAGAAGAAGGGAAATGATGGAAAGAGATTATGCACTGACAACAGAGCACTGAGTGCCTGCAGTGACAGAATTAAAATCAGTGTGATGCTTTCAAGCTCTGCTGGTCTGTGAATGAAGCGACGTGCTGATGCAGTGCCTTACATGTAATACGATGCACAATATACATAGCAATATATAGAGAGAGGAGGCTTGTAGGCCGCCCTGCAGTAATACTTGTTCTGTGTGACACAGTCAGAGTACATTTGTATGGCTTAAAGGAATAAAGTTTGATTTAACTACCGAAAGGAAAAGCTTTTATTGGTTTTACTGAAAGGTGTAGCATTTATTCATCAGCTCAAAATGGAGCTGAATAAAGTGGGAATACCTCTCTGTCAACAAGTCTCTGCATGTTTCTCATTATTCGGTTGGTAAAGATTATTGAAGAATTTTATAATTGAGCTACTGTTATTTACATCATATTTTGTTGTTCAAAATACACCAGAATAGTTCTTTAGTATCCCCCTCCCCTCTCTCTCTCTCTCTCTCTCTCTCTATATATATATATATATATATATATATATATATATGCATACACACACATTTTTTGTGTCATGCAGAGTGCTCATATTTAAAGTAACCCTGGGATCTCCCTGGAGAGTCACAGTGGAATGCTTGCTGCCTTCCTCAGTTTAACTCCCTGTCCTTGCATATGCAAACAAACCAATCCATGGAGATGTATGCCTGGCAGAAATGAATGGTAAAATGAGAGGAAACCACAAGTATACTTTTTGGAGGTTTACGCAGTCTCAATTTGTCTGACCCCCCTCTCCCCACCCTGACCCGACCCACGATTTATTTACTTTGGGTTTTAGAGCCATCGATTTTTCAGCACTGCCCTCCGACTGCAGGCCATGAGGTTTCACATAGTGAGGTCGGGGCATCTTCCTTTCAACACCGGGAGACTATGTTGAGGTGACTGCTAAAAGACCAGCCTAGGGTCAGGACAGTACAATGGAGGCGTCCGCTCAGTTAGTATACTGCTCTGCAGCTGAGAGCCCTTCTCAAGTCCTGATCCATCATCATCCCGGCAATAAAATTTCACATTCTCACTTTGAGAGTGTTGCCATGTATCATGCTGGTGTTATTTAAACTACTGCTCCTTAAACTAATCCATTGTTCTTGTGTGTGTAACCGCCAATCCTGGAGAGGCAGAAAAAAAATACAAGGCCATTTCAGTAGCGAGGTGGAAATTGAAAAGAAGCCATTTCGTTCCGTGGTGGGCCAGCGTATGGAGGTTGTGATGTTCACCCGTGCTTTAAGTTAATGATCGGGGGGGTGGGGCAGGGGGGGTGGGTGGGATGGGGGTGGGGCAGAGCGAGTCTGGCTTCCATCTCACCCCATGGTGTATGTGAACATGAAAGAAGAGGGGGAGGAGGAAATAAAAGAGGAGAAAATAAAAGAGAAAAAACTAGTGAAAAGCAATTAATGACCCCTCACATATTGTCTCTGATTCTTTTGTTGTGCCGAACAACAAAAGAGGGGCCGGACAAAAATGACATAGGGCAAGAAAAGGATAGGGGAGAGAAGAAACACCATTAATATCAGGTTGTAAATTCTACAAAACATTAACTTCATTACATGGCAATTACTACCCATAATTGGCCGAATAGAAGATTCTACTTCCTCATTACTTTGTGATTGTCCAGGCCTCAGCAGTTTTTTTGTATGTGCTAAAGGTCAGACCATTACATAGTTGAAATACAAAGGTCCCGACCCAGTGTGAACTATGGGGCAAGACTGCAGCAGCATCCCCTCTGAGGGTGGTGGCCTGTAATAATTAATGTTTTCTTTAGATGTAGCTCCATGGGATGCTAAACTGGGTAGTGGACACTGAGAAGGTTTGATATCCACAAAGTTGGAACCTAAACATCACATGAGTCAAGCAAGCAAATTACATTAAAAAGGCAGTATGTCATAGGTCCAGAACACTACATTTGTGTGGTGATTGGTAGCGGGGGTACATATCTGAGGCTAAATGTAGCTACTGTGGTCTGGGGGAATGCTCCCCTCTGAAAATATGTAGATAATTACCCCAGACAGAAGTCCCAGGGAACTTTGTGGGCTTTTTCTTGTTTGCTTAGTAATTAGCTACAACTTCAAGAATGCCAATAAAGGTTGTTTTACCGTATTTTAGTGTAGACTTTTTTAGGGGAAATTTTGTTCAAAATATGAAATAGGCTGAAGTGTTTATTAAGTGTAGACTTAACTCTGACAAAGATAAGAAAAAGATATAAGCTTGGTAATATATTGTTTAATTTAATATATGTATATATATATATATATATATATATATATATATATATATATATATATATATATATATATATATATATATATATATACATTTGTTCTCAAGAGCTGCTGACTTGCAAATGAGCCTACTTGTAAAACAAGTCATCATTGTTGCAATAATTAACAAAAAACATATTTAAAATGCAGAGGGTAGAGATTACTTTTGGCAAATATTGTAATACAAATGAAATGTATTTGTCTGAAATATTGCAAAATAAGTGTTGACTGACATCTGGTTAGGAGACTGTAACATACTCATGCATCCATAAATGACATGTCAAAGCTAATCCTGTCAATTAGTCAGATGGAGTCTAATTTTGTTGGTTAATGCAGTTGCAGTAGTTGTGCAAATGCTGTATCTTCCAGTAGAAATATCCATTACCAACATCCTGCCACCAATTCTGTGATTTCTTTAGCCTGAGGGCTGTCTGAGGTCAGCTGTTGTTCACAGGCTGCTAGGTCCAGTTTTGTTGCAGGAGTTGCATGTCCTATCTGTGTCTACAGAGTTCTGTGGCAGAGTCAACTGAATAATTGTACAATGATTGCTTAATATGACTTCCATAATCTGTACAGATTTTTTAGGTCAGCAGAAAATGATAATTATTTTTCTTTTGATACCATGTCAAGACAACATTTTATAAGTGCATGTTGTTTTACAGAATTCACTCTGTTTCATAATATTGACGCTCTTTTAACATCTTGTATCTATTACATTCTGTGATGTCAGCATACACACTTGGTAGCATTACACACATGTGGGCCTGCATGTGGACCTGTATGCCTTAGGGAATAAAAATCTGATTCAGGATTGGCTTAGAAACCCCTCAGACTAAACCCTTTTGAAAAACAATATTTGACTGAAAGCTTTTTGGTTTGAGCTGGATTTGGTGAATTAGTACAATATACCAAACTGACTTATTTACGAGGAAGATGAGTTTCACTCCAAGGCTGGAAAATCTGGGTTCATTACTCAATAACTACACATTTCCCACTATTGATAGATTACTTCAGATTGGACGCAAAGAGATCTGTTAAATATCAAAACATATTGTCTCTGCTCACCAATGTCTACCTTCAGCTGCTGTGCTCCATCAAGGTTGAATGCAAATGACTGCTAAAGCTATTGCAACTAATAATAATAATAATAATAATAATAATAATATAAGATTGCGTTTATATTGCACCTTTCATCTAAGGGTCTAAAACACTTAGATGAAAGGTACAGAAACTTACCACTACCAATGTGTAGCACCAACAATTTTTCACCAGGGCATTTAAAACACATCAGCAGAGGTGGAGAGGGAGGGATTATTAAAACAATTAAACTGAGATATGATTAGGTGGGTAGATTAAGAAAGCCAGGCTTGGAATTTAGCCAGGACAAAACTTTTGAGATTAATGAGGAAAACATGCCTACAACCTGCGGTGTAAACCTTAAGCTTGCAGGATACATGTAACATTCCCATAGTACATGCTTATCATGCTTATCCTAACACAATATACTGTCAAACGATGAGACAAGATAATTACAACTCTGTAAGAGAGAGAATGAATACACCCAGTATATTGAATTAACCTCTTATTATGATACATAAGCTCCCATGGACTTATGAATGATGCGATTAATCATCAGCTTCACAGTGCCTTCAGAACAGGGAGTTCGTCTTTTTAAAGTTCATGACAACAGTAACCGGTCATTTAACTTTCACCTTGATAAAAAAAAAATGATAAAGAATTTGCTGGCATAGCATTTCTTATGTTTTTCCCCCCATTGAGCTCAACAGAGTCAAAATATGATGCAGAATTTAAATGTTTACTTGTTGGGTTGTATGAGTCATTCATAAACTATTTATTAACATAAGCATTGTCAAAAATAATCAATTAATCAATCACTTAATTAATTATCCACGTAAATAATTGATGGGATTTCACAACACACTTCCTTTTAGATGTTCCAGAAAGACGCTGTTGAGTAAAATCATCGTGCAGTAATATATACATTGCTTTAATCAGCTCTTTGATCTTCAGTACAATCCTTCTATAAGTCAATTAAAAACTAGGCTGCCAATGATGAATTATGCAACCATTTTATTAAAACATTTATCAGCTAGACTTATTATAAATAGATGACTCCAGTGAAGAGACTGGATTAATGGGTCACTTGGTTTGTTTTTCTGGTTTGAAGTTTGTTGTTTACATTTTTCATGGCAGTGGGTTCATTTTGTCTGATCAGGAGGTGCCGGAGTGCATATTGTTTAACCGGTTTGTGATTATCAGAAACGTCTCATATGATCAGAAAGGAAATGCTGGGCAGCCCATCTTCTTTTTTCTTTATCTAGCGTGGCATGGTTTTCCTTTCACTGTCGGAGGGCCGCTGATTGTGACCAGGTCCTGGCTAAACCACAGTTTCATCCTGTCAGCCTAAGGTCAGGAGGTGGGGGTGGGAAGCATACAAATTTCCCCACCCCCGACCAGGCCTAGAAGAGACGTGAGGGGGGATCAAGTGGGGGAACTCACGGTTATCATATCCTAGAAATGTCAGATGGGAGGAAGAAAACTGGACTATGAGCGGTATCTGCAGAACAAGCCGTACATCTGACGAGAGTTAAAACATGAATCAAATCCGGCCACTCTTCTGCCCTATCCATCATTTTCACCCAGTGCCAGTTGTTGGATTATATTTTCACTCCTGTTGCCTTTATCTGATGCAGTTTAGATTTTCATTCGGTCATTGAAAGGCCCTGATGTGAGAATCAAATACATGTGATGTGCGTAAAGGACCAAGCACATTGCTGTTAGACTGAATCTAGGTCTGGATGCTGTAAGAGCGCTATCACATTCTATTAGTTAATTATTGTAAAATTACAGATTTCCTTGTTCTTTTAAAAAATGTATTCAATTAAAACAACCTACCGAAGGTTGTAGCAAATTTCCACATTTTTTGGCCACAAAACAGTACCAGTGACAGAATAAGGTGGGTACGGTGGAACCACAAGCATGGGCTCCATGGCTCAGTCTTTTACTTTCAATGTATCTGAAGATCTCAAATGTAACTTTAACAGAATGGCACTTTTCCCATTTCACAACTGATTTTGCTCAGTTGATGCATGTGTTGATTTTTTAATACATTCCTTCTGGATATTAACAAACTAAATAAGATGTAAGTGGAACAGAAAGATTATTTTAGGGAATGTTTCACAGTTTGCACAGTATTACAGCACACTTGCTGTCATAGATTTGACTGGGTCGTGTTAAAAATGTGTTGTATTTCAGTTTTCTTTCATGGCTTTTTGTTTGCCTTTTTGAATCTCAACATTTAACATGTCGTGTATTGTGATCGATCACTTGGACCCTGCCTTCTAAGACTAATGGTGACCTCTTTTCATCATCATCACCATCATCATCTGTCAGCACTCACCTGTTTTCTTATCAGCTCCATCTTCTCCTCAACCCCTTCTTAATTTTTACATTCGCCTTGCTAAAAAGGAAAGAGGCATGGTGGCGCAACGAGCATGATTTTGGAAATAATTGCTCTGCTTCTCCTGGGACAACAAATAAGTTCTTACTTGTAGAAGGAAGGAGGGGGTGAGGTGGGGGAGTGGGGGGTGGGGAGCAGGGCGTGTGTATTATTAATTGAAGCTGTGAGTAAAATCTGGGAGACAATTACTCCATTAGTGCTGGGTTTTTGTTTTTTGATTATCCAAGGCAATTTGGAACCTGTTGACACAGATTGTGCAGGTACAGACCTCTGGGGCTCGCTGATGGCTCAAAGCTGGGCTGGTTTGTACATCTCTGTGCTACAGTGGAATGGCTGCCAGGTATGTCTGCTTGGCTCAGATAATGAATCCGCCGTCCCTCTTTCTGTTGTGTGAAAATGTTTCCATTAGCCTCCAACAAGAAAACTCTTCAGTGCAATTTAATCCATCTTTCATGCCCATCTTGTTTCTTCCAGAATGCAGATTTTGTACTCTAATAGCGGCTGGAAGCACAATTGGAACGCTTCAGCAAGATAAAAGCCTTACTCGGCTGGTTCAAGTGTTTCGTACTTTTAAATCCATGAACTTTGATAACAATGTCCAGGCGCTTCCAGAGAGAGGGTATTCCTGCACAGGAGTTTTTATTGTTTTTATCTCACATCCCCCCCCCCCCCCCACCTCTGTAGAGCAATAATCAAGCATCATTTTCAATAATCAAGCAAGTTATTTTCATCAAACGTGGCCACACTCTAACGAACCATGAGGCACATCTGGAAATTGTGATTTGACCTTTATTTACATTACTAAACTCATCAATTAGATCAATAATTCACAGGCCATGATGGAGCTAATGTGAAATATTTTGGCAGGCTCTGAAATGAGTCTAATGCAAAACTCATCTCTTTTGTAGTGTAAATAGCAGAGTGAAGCCAAAGAATAGCAGCTAGGCAATAATTCAGTCAAAGCAAAGTACACGCTTCAGCACTGCACCTCCACAGAACACTGTGTTAGAGGGCCAGACAAAGGCTAAACAGATCTCTCTTGGCAGAGATTCTGAAAATGGTTAGGTTAAATAACAGTCATTTAGTCCACAGTGAGTCTGGTTGCTTACAATGGAAGTGGTCCTGGTCCTCTGTCTGCTAAATTGAACCACAGAAATGTGCCATTTATTTTATATTGTGTGTCCACTATCCATATGAACTGATTCGCAAATCTGTTTATTGTGTCTGTGGAACTGCATATCGTCTTTTATTTGGGACATTTAAACAAATGTCAATGGGTGGAAAACTCACACGTGTCATGGTAACAATGGAGGGAGATCAAAATTTATAGCACTTGCTTTTGTATTCGAGTGTTAATGCCAAAAACAAAACAAAACAGCAGGAATCCAGAATTTATCTAAAACACTTATCTAATCCGAGTTTTACTAATCTGTTTAATGACCTACTGGGAAACTCTGGGCACTAGAAGATTACACTGAATCCACCCTTTTTCTGGAGTATAGGAAACAACTGCAACGGTAGAGATAGGCCATTCTCAAACCATCTGAAGCACATAATCTCCACATCAGCCAAAGTTGTAGCAGAAGATTTTCATTTAGAAAGAGAAGGCCTTTAGAGAAGCATGTTTAAGTGAATGCAGATTTCAGGAGGTAAAAATCTGTGTGACTGTAGGGACAGATCAGATCACTGATCACCAGTTTCAATCACGAAAACCTCTTGTGCGTCAATATTTTGACATTTTGTCAAAATAAGTTGTGTGGCATTGACATCACCCTTTGGCAGATTCTGTTAGAGTGACTGTCTGGCCTTTGGTAGCTAGAAGCAGGGGCAGCTACAGTCAAACTCCTAATTGACATAGTCTTATGCCTCATAAGACTAAGGCTGTGAATTTTGGATGGCCCTGCAGAGCATGGGTTAAGGAATTGGGGTTCGATCTCAGAGGTTGAAAGTTCAAAACGTGTTTAGGTTCACTGCTGTTTGACCCTTGAGCAAGGTACATAAACAAAGCCCTTCTGTACATTTTAAGCTGTATAAATGCACAAAATACAACAAGAAAATAAAGTATGTCGCTCTGGATGAGGGCCATCTGCTAAACAAATAGTGCCATGTAAATACGTTCATCTCTCATACTTTTGGATTCTTGACCGTGTGGGTATGCACATCACCTCTGACAGACAGCATCATGGGTATTATCTCCAACACTGCAGTGGAGTGCTAAGTCATTGACGGAGACATTCCACAGTGACTGATTGTCATATGCAAACCAACAGTGCTGGGCAGCGGTGCATCCAGACGCAGGGGTGTGCATTACGATTGTGGGCATAAGCCAGCACATCTGTCCAGCCAGTCTGTGGAGCATAAGTGCACAATTCTGAGCTTGAGGAGTCAGCGCAAACAGGCTGCTGGTGCACTTGTCCTGAGCGATGACTGATGCCACGGACATGGAGCATGGGTGTGTCCTGGCACAGTGTGGTGACCGATAACCCAGTAAATGCCACAGTGCCACAGTGGTTTGAGGTATACTGAGCTAGACCTGAATTACAGATCGAGAGTACAGCTGGAGAATATGTTCAGCGAGGGAAAACCATAGAAAGTGTTGATAACTGGTACATTTCTGTTCCACTCACAGCCTTTCCATGGATTCAGGACATAAACATCACCAGCACCGTTCACATGAATTATGGGATTCTCCCTGACTAGAACAAGCTGAACCCAGGGAACACAGGATTCCTGCTTTTGGTATTGAAGAGGCTTTGCTGGTTTGCACATTTAGTTTTGCTCAGTTGTGTTACAGTTACAGTGTTGTCCAGTGGCTTCATTTTTAATTTAATTATTATTCGCATATTTAGAAATAATTTATTTTCATTTTATGGTAGTATTTTGTACACACTTGGTACACTGTGCAGTCAAGTCATAAGTATTTATATGTGTCATGTGAATCATTAATGATTAAAGTTAACTGTATCAGCATTGTCCTTTAAAAAATAAAAGCTATACATATATTAATTTAGATCATCAGGGTATAGAGTGATAAAATAAAACTTGAGCTACCCTACCGGTCAAAGGTTTTAGAACACCCCATTTTCCATTTTTTACTGAAATTTAAGCAGTTAGATTTCAGTGAATAACCTGAAATGCTACAAAGGTAAGCGGTAAACTGCCAGAGGTTAAAACAATTTTTTAGGTTACCAAAAACTGAAAAATAATGTACATTTTTTGGCAGTGAGTAGTTTCCTACACCATCAAAAGGCACTTGGAAACTGGAGGAAACTCTGACAGGAAGAGGTCTGGCAGACCCAAAGCCACAACTAAATCAGAAGACAAGTTTCTGAGAGTCAACAGCTTGATTGATAGGCGGCTCACAGGACAACAGCTTCAAGCACAGCTTAACACTGGTCGAAGTAAGAGAAGACTTCAATCTGCAGGTTTGACAGGTCGAGTGGCAGTAAGAAAGCCATTGCTAAGATGGCAAAATAAGAAAAAGAGTCTTGCCTGGGCCATGAAGCACCACCAGTGGACTACTGAAGACTGGAAGAAGGTCTTATGGACCAATGAATCAAAATTTGAAACCTTGAAATTTTGAAAGGTTTTTGTAGGCCGTCGAGTAGGCGAAAGGATGGTTCCTCAGTCTGTGACACCAACTGTCAAACATGGAGGAGGAAGCGTGATGGTCTGCGGCTCTTTTGCTGGATCCAGAGTCGGCGACTTGCACAGAGTGACTGTTAACCCACGTTAATCCATTACTTGTTCCCTTGTTAACCTCTGGCAGTTTACCGCTTACCTTTGTACCATTTCAGGTTATTCACTGGACTTGAACTGCTTACATTTCAGTAAAAACTGGAAAATGGGGCTGTTCTAAAACTTTTGACCGGTCGTGTATATTAAATATTTGTTCATATTATATTGGTTTAAATGTTTTAATGTTTATAATTTATAAATAAGTTATTGCAATTACAGGTTACAATTCCAAAAAAACTTTTACATTTCCATTTTCTATGTATTTTTAGGACAAGAATACAATGAATACAAACATTTTCATTTTGGGGCTGGAGGCTTAAATAGCATATCTATACAAGCATCATTACATGATATTTTAGTATTCATCTGGGTGCAAACAATGATCCACAAGGTCATCATGGGCTTGCATCATGCTGCTGTGCTGTAATTGTATAGTGAATAACAACAATCTCATAGCTACAATACACAATACCATAATTCCCTTTGGGGTGGAAGTGAAGAGAGAGGCCAGTGAGGGGAAAAAGGCACGTTGGGGATTTGGAGAAGCAGAGTTGCCAGAGGTGGCAGATCAGAGAGCTCATGCAGGGGTGTAAGGTCTGATACAGGATTGAGGGTAGGGAGGAGCTGTGTCCTCGACTGCCCTGTGGGACAGCACCAGGCTCTTGAATCAGATCTGAGCGGTGATCATGACCCAGTGAAGGAGTGGCGAGACATGGGCGTACAGGAGGAGGCTGAAGTCTAAATGAGCTCAAGTGGTCTGGTGGCACAGTTACATAAGGGCCAGGACCAGGAGCTGAGTAATGCAGTTTGTGAGAAATGGACATGTACTCTCAGAAAAAAATGGGGTACCATGTAGTACCTATTAAGGTACCTATTAATGCAATACCCTAAGGGGTACTGCATTGTACCTTCAGTAAGAAGAACACAATTGAAGAGTGTTTTTCCAAAACTCACTCAAGTCCTGTCATGGAAATGATACAACAAAGTAGCGTTTTATATACTTTATTAACTCACGAGTAGCGGCACACATGTACACGTTGTCTGGGTAAGTATCATACTGCCAGTTCCGGTTTCACTAGCTAACTATCTCAGTGACGTAACTAACAGAACTAATTCTTTTGATGCACCACATCTCCCCCTTTTAAAGAAAAATAGTAATAATTACATTCCTTTACTAATGTGAACCACACCCCTTTTACAGTAGATAACAACCAAATTTGTAAACTCAAAATAGTTCCATAACAATGAAAATTTAACTTTTTCTTTCTCTCCCTCCCCCAGAACAATACAAGGTTCCCAAATATTATTTCTAAAACAAAACTAAGGAACAATCGTGTAATGTCCTTATATATATTATTTTTTTCAACACTACGCTAGGACTGTCACCAGTCCCACAGCAACATGGGGATTATTGTGCCCCTCTTCCAGTTGCTGTGTCTATGCTACAAGATGGAGTGAGTTTCAGGTGTCTCTGTAGCGGATGGGAAGTTTCACCACTCTTCCCCTGGAAGTGGTTCTGGTGAGTGGCAAAGTGTGGACAGTTCCATACAGAGGAGTAGCTGGGAAAGCCACTGGTAAGGCCTACTGTTCCTGGCCTGTAGGTGTAGTTGTCTCATTGTTGTCACGTTGGGCATTATCCCCGTCATCTTTATCCTGACTCTCTGGGAGCAGTTGCAAGTGTCTGCGGTTGCGACGAAAAACTGTGCCGTCTTCTGTCTGGACTGTGTAAGATCATGGTGCAGGGGACTTGCTGACCACGACTGCAGGTGCTTTCCAACTCTTTTGATCATCCAGTTTGATCCTCACACTTTGTCCTGGATGGAGCTCGGGCAGGTCTCGAACTCCATGTCGTCTGTCTTAAAAGTATTTGTAAGTCTTCTTTGCTTGTTTGTCTTTGACTTCCATTGCCTTGTGATCAATGTGCTGACTGCTGAGTTTTCTATCCAGCATAAGCAGGGTGGTCCTAATGAGCCGTCCTGTCATGAGCATGAGTGGTAGCCACTGGTGAGGGTCCAGCTGCCTCAGAAACCTTTTCGCTGTCTGAACAGCCCTCTCTGCAGCTCCATTAGCCTGCGGGTAGTGGAGGCTGGAGGTTGAATGGCTGAAGTCATAGTCGCGAGCAAACTGTTTGAATTCTGTGGACACAAATTGTGTTCCATTGTCTGTGATAAATTCATTAGGAATACCCCAGTGGACGAACATGCTTTTCATCCTAGCTATGACCTGTTGACTTGTCGTGGTTGGCAGGTGGGCTATTTCAATGTCCCTAGAGTAGTAGTCCACCACAACGAGGTAGGACTTTCCATTTAGCTCGCACAGGTCTGCTGCTAACTTCTGCCATGGACCCGGTTGCAGAGGCATTGTTATAAGGGGCTCCTTTCGTTGTGTCGCTTTATGGATACTACAAAAGGTACAGGTAGTAACCTTCCTGTTTATGTCTGCTCCAATGTCTGGCCACCAGACACACATTTTGGCACGATCGCAGCTCTTTGTTAGCCCTTGATGACCTCTGTGGATCTGTTCTAGAACCTCTTCCCACAGTGAGGCGGGAATTGCAATCCTGTCTCCGTACAGGAGCAAGCCATCTTCGGCTGACAGAGCAGCTCTTGCAGCGCTGCAGCCCTTCAGCTGATAAGGCACATGTTTGGGCCATCCCTCGTGGTTGTAGTGGATTACCATCTGCATGTCCATGTCAGCACGCGTGGCCTCTCTGATGGTGTCAAGTTTAGTTTTGGACACCGGTCTGCTTGTCATCATGGCTTCAACATATGCCTGGACCTCCGCCGGAATTTCCCTAAGTAATTAACCATGCTTAGAATCTGCCACAGCTCTGTCACATTTGTTGGACTAGCCATCTCCGAGATTGCGTCCACTTTGCTTTTATCGGGCTTTAGTCCATCCTTCCCAATTATGTGGCCAAAGTACTGGACCTCGGGCTTGCTGAAGTAACACTTCTCCCTATTTAACTTCAGTCCAGACTCCTAAATTGTCTGCAGCACCATTTGAAGGTGGCGTTCATGCTCGTCTTGGTCTCTCCCAAAAACTAATATGTCATTCATGACCACTACTGTCCCTTTGTGGTCCCTCAGGAGCCTGCAAATTTCCCGTTGGAAAATTTTGGGCGCTGACATTATTCCAAACGGCAAGCGCTGGAAACAAAAACGGCCCATTGGTGTTATGAACGTCGTCAGTTTCATGCAGCTTGGATCCAGCGGGATCTGCCAGAACCCGGAGGAGGCATCCAGAGTGGAGAAAACGCTGGTGGCAGCATGAACCTCTCACACCCACAGCTTGATTTAATCACTTTAAATCTACACAGATCCTAACTTTACCATTCTTTTTATTTACAGGAACCATTGCTGCACACCATGGAGTAGGTTCAGTGACTTCTGTGATGATGCCAAGTGACTGCATTCTTTTAAACTCTTCCTCCACCTTAGGAAGGAGTGGGAAGGGAACCCTCCACAGTGCCGTAAAGCTGAAAGGTTGAGCGTCTGGCTTCAACTCAATTTTAACTGGCTCGCAATTCAGCCGGCCAATGTTGTTGAACACATCCGAGCTAATTTAATCCACTCTCAGGACAAGGCTCATTTTGCAGGCAGTGCTACGGCTGAGTAAATTGTTTGCATACGGGCCATTGACAACAAAAGTCCAAAATGTGTATTTTTGTCCACTCACAAGACTCACAATGAATTTTCCCTTACAGTTCACTTTCCCTCCCGGACTTCTCACGTCAATACTGGATTTGACCAACTGGGGGCGCTGCGGTAGGCTCTCATATGTGCATTGGGACATGATGTTAATAAGAACATAAGAACATAAGAATACATAATGATGAGAACGGGCCGTTCGGCCCATCTTGGCTCATCATGTCCTAATCTGAAGAGCATCTAGTACTACATCTAGCCTGGACTTGAATAGCCCGAGCGTTTCTGCCTCTACTACCTGACCTGGCAAGCTGTTCCAGGCATTGACAACTCTCTGTGTAAAGAAAAACTTCCTAATATCTGTGCGGAATTTGCCTTTAACTAATTTCCACCTGTGGCCTCTTGTTCTGCTGACCCCACTTATCTTAAAAAATCTTTGGTATTTTACTTTGTTAATCCCTTTTAGGAATTTAAAAACCTCAATCAAATCCCCCTAAGTCTCCATTTGCTAAATTTAAATAGATTGAGTGCCTTAAGTCTATCATCATAACTTTTACCTTTCATACCAGGTATCAGTTTAGTTCCCCTTCTTTGGACTTTTTCAAGAGCTTCAATATCTTTCTTGTAGTGTGGTGCCCAGAACTGCACACAGTATTCTAAGTGCGGTCTGACAAAGGCGTTATATAACATTAATATAACCTCCTTTGATTTATACTTAATACTTTTTGTTATGTATCCCAGCATCCTGTTGGCCTTTTTCACTGCTGTAGCACACTGCTTTGATGCAGATAGGCTTTGATCAACTACAACTCCTAAATCCTTTTCAAATTGAACACCTACTAACTTTTCTCCTCCCATAAAATACTCCTGTCTAATGTTTTTATTTCCCACATGCATAACTTTACATTTAGCAATATTGAATGTCATCTGCCATGTATCTGCCCATTTGCCCTAATGTCAGCCCCTGTATCGATTTTAAACCTTATGGCCTTGCCTTGCACCGCCACATGCCACTAATTGTTTTAAATTTTTGCTTTTGCATGCTATGGAAAAATTTCCAATTCTGCCACATTTCCTGCTATTTTTGTTGTGTGCGGGGCACTCCCCGTAATTGTGCATGTTATTACATCGTGTACACTCTTTTTGTTTATTTTCAGTGTATTTCGGTTTGCTACCCTGCTTTCTCGGGCCGTGGTAACGTTTAAAATCCCTGTGCTGCACATTTCGCTTCACTTCGTTAACTTCACTCATTTCCTTGTCCGAATTCAACTTTTTAACCAGCTCTGACTGGCGAGCAATCTGTACTGCATTTCCTAGCGTTAACTCCGCCTCCATTTGCAGTTTCTGTGAAACGTCTTTATCAGCGATCCCGATGACAACTCTATCTCTGATCTGCTCCTCCTTTAAGGCGCCAAATTCACAGTGATCTGCTAGCTCGTACAGGCTACAAACAAATGCTTCCACACTCTCTCCTGCTTTCTGCACGCACTGATGGAAAAGTGGCCTTTCATGAATAACATTGCGCCTAGGCACGAAATGTTCGTCCAATTTTATCATCACTGTCATAGCTGTTTACATGAGCTGGACAAATTAAAGATTGCCTCAGCATCCTTTCCCATTGCATAAATAAGTGAGTTTACTTGCACCTCACCTGTTTCATTGTCGAGCTTGCTAGCTATGCGAAACCGGGAAAATCTTTGTTTCCACATCGGCCATGACGCCGGCTGTGCAAAATCAAAAGCGTCGGGAGTAGGAAACTTCGCCATATATTTAGTTTTCGATTTCGTTATATCTTCTGGACGTGAATGTGATCACTTCTGACACCATGTCATGGAAATGATACAAGGAAGTAGCGCTTTATATACTTTATTAACTCACGAGTAGCGGCACACATGTACACGTTGTCTGGGTAAGTATTATACTGCTAGTTCCGGTTTCACTAGCTAACTATCTCAGTGACGTAACTAACAGAACTAATTCTTTTGGCTCACCACAAGTCCCTTGACCAAAAGCAGACTTGAGTGATTTTTGGAAAAACACTATAATTGTAGCTTTGCAAGAAAAAGAATGTTGCAGTACAAGCCTTGTTTTCATTACAATATGGCTGTGAATAAGGATGTATTCCCCTACCTGGGTACATATCTGTACCTTTACTTGATGTGTACCTTTTTTACTGGGAAAAGTTACAAATCCATAGTATGAAGATCTTTGAAGGTACAATGAACAAATTTGTACCATGAGGAACAAAAGTGTACCCTAAATGTACCTTTATTTTTGAGAGTGTAGTCTACTGAAATAATTCAGATAGAACCTGCAGAGGGCAGGAAAGAGAAAAATAGTTGTGTGTGAGCAGTAGGAGAGAGATGAGCAGAGCAGAAATAAGAGATTTAAGTGATTTCATTCTGTCTATAATTTAGTGATATATTGTGTGCTCAACAATGTGTGTATTTCATTCCAGAATACATATGGCTGTGCAGACATTTATTGAGAATGTGTACATTTACTTAATATTTTGACAACAGTGAATGTAATTATAGGTTTCGAAAATAATTTTCAAAATAAAGATAATTGGACACAAAACATTGGGTTATAATCATTTACCTTTCTTTTTCAATACAAGACCTTTACCTTTTAAAAAAATTGAAATTTTCAGTCACACATCAGGCACTAGGTTAACACAAGTATTGGAATCATCTATTTGTAATTTTAGTCTAATAGTTGAGCTCTTTAGATAATAATAATAATAATAATAATAATAATAATAAATTAGAAGAAGAAAAGAAGAAGAATACGTCAGGTCATACTTTTATGCTAAGTGTTGTATTTTGTTAAAGGGGTGTCTGTGCACTATGGGAGTTTGTCTTGATAAATATATTGAATTACAGTGGTAAACCCTTCCTTGCCTGGCACAAGAGCTTAAACCACCACATTCATCTTCTTTTGAGATAGCATTTCCCTGAGCTTTAAGCTTCTGTTGTGAATGTAACTAGTTTATATTTGGGTATGGACAAGGAGAGAGAAAGCGACAGGGAAAAAAGTAAAATGTACAATTTGCCTAAACAATTCCTTGGAAATCCTGTGCTGTGATTCCAAACAAGGCTGCTTTAGTCTTGTTATCAGTGTCTGTGGCCACAGCGGTCACACAAATGTATTTAGGCTACAGAATTATGTGGGCTTTAATAGGGCCACATAGCCACAGGCTGTGCCTCTTCAATAGCATTTTGTATATAAGCTTAGCTTACTAGCCAGCAAGACTGTGCCCATGTTTAGCCCTGTTAACAGAAAAGCTCATAAGAAAGGATTACTGGGAAAACAGTAACAAGACGGACAGTATATCTCTTGGGACCCAGGCCTAGTCCCAGTGACCAGACATTAATTACATGTGTTTAAATAGATAAATGTCAGGACACTGATGTTTAACCCATCTAAACCCATCGACATGTATCTGACCACACCTACCTTATTTTACCCAGCAATTTACACAATCTGCTAAGGCCTTTGTTTTCAGGTCCCTCAAAATAGAATGCTGAGACGTGCTTTGCTTTGAGGGATAAAAAATCTGTTTCAGGTCTGCATAGGGCCATAGGGCATTTATATTTACTTTATATATATATTCATCAAGATATCAAGAAATATAATTACAATTATATTTCCATGAAAAAAATGTAAAGCATGAAGCAAAAGGGACATACCTATTAATGTAAAGTGCGAAGTTGTAATTAATATTTAAAATGCAGCATCATGCAATAACATTTGAAAGCTTTCTTTTTTATTTTCTCATGAAAAAGCGCAATCCTTGGAGCATTGCTGAAATAAGAACGGGAGTGGAGGTGGCAGTGTGAAGTGAAGGAGTGGAGGAGGCCTCATTGCGGGGAGAAAAAAACAGGAACGCCTCTTGAGTGTCAGGTATGACCTTCCACTTTTCTCCAAGTCTCCCTATGGTTTACGGGTTAACCATCTTTAATGCTTTATGTATGCCTTGTGTGACACTCTTTGCATAAATGATACCAAATAATTGGGATATATAAATAATTCATTGTGTATTAATGCAGGTGAAATGGCTTCCTAGCTTGGAGTGCTGTCTGTCGTTCACCAAAAAAAAAAAAGATTCTTTACAGTGGGAAAAAAAAACCCTCGAAAAAAATACATGCAGTGAGAATGCATGAGGCATTGGCTGTGGTGTGAGCTTCTGTGTGTGCGCTTCACTGATTAAAATACAATATCAATTAATTTTTATTGAACATACTGTAGCTAATGTGATTTCCTGTATACAAAGTGGATGTGATTCTGAGTTAATCCTTCAACAAAGGCAATTTGACTATAACATAATGGTTTGTGTGGTTTGTCACTGTAAATAAACGACAACAAAAGCATGCAAATATATGCACCAGAAAACGTAACTCTGTATAAAATGCATGAAAGAAATTGCTAAAATGTTTATATAAGAATCTCAGCATCCAAGTTTTGTAAATAAAAAAAAACATTTTAGTCTATATATCTTTTTTGGATAAAAATGTGAGCAAAGCACTGGTGAGGATAATTTCTTAAAAGGAGTCCTTTAAAAAGTGATGCCTATGGCCTGGTGCTTATAAATACAGCATTGTTCCTCTTTTAGATTTTTAACAAAAGCCTTATTTTCCCCCAATTTATATGGATGTTGGTGTAGACAGGAAAAGTCATCATTTAGATTAAAGGTGTGAAATGTCACCTCAGCACCATTCATATTATAGATTGAAGTAAAAAAAGAAAACTTTTTGAAGTTTTTGATCAATTGTTTTAGTAATTATTCGTTTGAAAACAATGTTAGTAAAACAACCTTAATTATGAATTGATATATTGTTTTCTGCTTGCTGATTCTTATTCCTCATTTTTTGTAGGTATGTGTGCACCCTCCAAAATCATTCACATGCTTGATAAAGATGAGCAAAGAAGGCTGTATAAAATAAACAACACAGGCAATGAGATCTATTGTATGCTCAAAAATAGGAAAATCGGGTTCAGGATGACAAGGAGACTGAGATGGCCATTGCAAAACAGTACTTTTGTGGTCAGTTAACCATACCTTGTTTGATTTTGAGGTATGCTTGGGATCATTGTCTTGCTGAACAATCCATTTATTTTCATCCAAGTTTCAGCTTCCTGGCAGAGGAAACCAGATTTTTAAACAAAAAGTTGCCACTTGCTGGAGTTCATGATTCCATTGACCTTAACAAGAGCCCCATACAATCACAAGAGCCCCATCCTTTGCATACACACAGATATGTACATGCATGCGCACACACACACACACACACACACAAGTACGTATGTACACATGCGTATGCACATCTCTCTCTCTCTCACACACACACACACACACACATTTCTCTCTCTCTCTCTCTCTCTCTCTCTCTCTCTCTCTCTCTCTCTCTCTCTCTCTCTCTCTCTCTCTCTCTCTCTCTCTCTCTCACACACACACACACACACATACCAACATTTTCTCACACACACACACACAAACACACACATCCAACCTGATGGAGCTCAATACATTTTGTAAAGAAGATAGATAGATAGATTGTTTATTGTCCTTTTCAGGAAATTTGTTGCCACAGTCTGTACAGAGAAAGCCTCACATACAAAGAAGAATGGATGAGGTTCAGTGTCCATATGTACAAAGCTGGTAGAGGCTTACCCAAATAGACTCAGTATCAGTAGCAAGAATTCCCAATAAAATCCATTTTGATTCCATGAAGTAAGAAAATAAAATGTGAAAAAAGGGGGTGAATACTTATTATACCTTATATAGTCTTATACCATATATACCGTACGTACTCATGCAGGCACGCACACACGGACACACAAACACACTGACATGCACGCACATGCGAGCACGCACACATGCATAGTCTCTTTTAACACAATGTGTCAGTCCCCATTTTCAATGCCCTTAAAAATACGGAATAATTGCGGGCCTACATCAATGCATTATTGTAATGGAAGGAAGATTTTTTATTTAGTTGTCCTTTCATTTTATTTGCCACTGGATATAACCCCGTTTTATGAATTTAATTTCCATAATGCACACAAAGACATTACTATCTTGATGTGGGTTATATCTAAACAATCTCAAACATTTAAAAATAAAAACTACCTGTGGATCGTGCAGTAGGACAATAACAGATTGAAAAAGGTTGAAAAGCATGACTGCAGCAGTGATTCCTGTCTGCGGCGAGCGTTCCAGTTCAGCAGCGTTCGACAGAGCTGTCTCCACCCCTGTGCCCCGGCCTATCAGGCCCAGGTCCATCATACGTGTCCTAAATGCCTTGCATAATGCCGCGATTACAGGGCTACCGTGACCTTACTTTCGTGAATACTGACCTGCGCATTTGAAAACCAGGGGGCTTTGGGCTACGAAATGTTGTGATTGATAAAGACCTGCCCTCCGTGAGTTTAGTACAACATAATATTTCTTTTGGCAGGGGTCACCTGGTGCTCGACGTACATCATCACTAACTTATTACATCTCAAGGCAATTAGCTGAAAACAAACAGCTCAGACAAACCCAGCATTGAGTCCCAGAAACAGGGAGAAAATAGCCCCGGGCGGCCTGTTATTCCTGAGTGGCATCAAAGGCCAACCAGTGGCATGGGCAGAAATAAAGAAATGTATTGTTGTGGTGTAACGCCTATACAGTAGTGGGGCTTAACGCATTATTTTTCCACTGATTCGGGTTACAGCCAAACTCTGCCTAGTATAATGGAGTGGTGGAAAGAACTTTTCACCTGAACACTATATGCAATGTGCTGCATGGTTAGTTTAGAATTAAAAATCCATTCAGCCCCACCCCTGACATGGGAAGTCAAATCTCAAGTCTTTGAGGTTGAACTGGTTGTCTGTCATTAAGATGGAAGATATGTCTAGATGTCTTTAAAGACCCATCCACTGAAATATTAAAACCCCTTCCCTATACTCCAAAGTAAGGATAACACTTCTTTGTAATTGTTGGCAATAATCACAAACTGCTCTTTGATTGCACTACGACCCCAAAACTGGAGGAAAGGCAGATGAGATTTTGTTTTTATTTGATGGTTTGCTCATATTTGTCAAATTCAGTTGGACAAAAAGGACCCACAATCTTTTTTTCTCCAATAAGAAAAGAATTCATATAATTTTGTAAAACACACCCCTTAAAGACTTTTTTCATGCATAGAGATCACTTGAACGATTAAAGGGACTGCCCCTTATTAAAGGGACTGCCCAATACAAAACCCTAACTATAAACAGATTAAAAACTCTAAATGTACATATGCTGCTCTTGTAATGCAATGAAAACATTATCACATTATGACTACTTGATTCTTGCTGAATTCCTGAATTCTGTCAATCAATTAACACCAGTGGAGTTTTACCAAACTCACCCAGCTCATCTTTAACAGTAAAATAACCACTATTTGTATTTATCCAATTTTGGACACCCAGAATTGTCCTATATACAACAGTATATCTGGCAAAGTGATCATTTTCTCTGATGAGGATACCAGTAGCCTGGGGTCAGAAGATCAGAGCAGATAACCAGGCCATAATGATGCTTTAAAGGTCAGGAGGTTAGGCCATGGTTTGCGCCTGTGATCCTGACACCGATATGCATCCCTCTCAGGTAGGCCAGATGTGGGCTGTCACTGCCCTGCCATGCTGGTTACAGGGCAGGGTTCTGCTGCTAGCTTGGCTCCAGCCGCAAACTCCCGATGGAGCAAGATGGGAACCTGTGAGGTATGCCACGGCACCATTACGCTGCTGCACAGTAATCTTAGGGCTCAATTACAACTGAAAAGATGGCCACTGACTCAATGCAGCACCTTGTCTGCTCAAACCTCTACACAGAATGCCCAGCCATTTACCCAGAAATGATTTCTTACATTCTTGGAAGTAAATAATTCACAGCTAATTTATCATACTCTATAATCTATAAATACTTCATTTCCATGTATTTTGACAATGTGTGGATGTAAAAGTATGCACTAATTACCCCATTAATTTAAAAAATGAACCCAAAAACTAGATTAGTGACTGTAAAAGCCAACAACATTTTTTTTTCTCTTTTTTTTTGTATATAATAAGAGCATAATCTGCTCTTTAACCAATTGCAGTTCTGACAGACTTTCCTACATGCGTTAGTTTGCTAATTGGTATGCTCTGGTACGTAGGTTCACTTCAGGTTAGATGTATTTACCCCTGGGCAGGTCAGTGGGTGAATAAAACAACTTATGAAATATTATGAGCATAGTCTCTAATGCAAACTATAACTATAAATGTATTATTTTGCTATTGGCCTTTATCCACAACATTCCTTAAAAAAAAAAAAAAAGTTTCACATTTTATCCCGTTTTTCTCCCAATTTGGGAGCCAATTACTCCCGCTCAGGTCAATCCCTCCCTCGTAGTTTGCTGCCGTAGCCCTGTAACCAGCAGTGACAAAGGCGAAGTATCATCTTCTCCGAGACGGCACTCGTCATGCTGTTGACTGTAACTCCAGCAACCCAGAGCCACTCATGTCCTCCCTCCCTGGGGCGGACAGCCAATTGCCACCCCCGGTGGCACTCTCGGGCAGAGCTGACTCTGGCGTGGATTGGGGAATCGAACCCCGGTTGCCGTGGCCAGCCTCAGACGTTGAAACCACTAGACCACAAGGGAGGCCATCCACAACATTCCTAACCCTGCCCACGGGCATGGCCATATTCCTCAAATGTGGGCTACACTTCTGGAATGAATCCCAGGATCTGTCCAGTCTGGTTGCTGTTCACTACCAGTCCCCATCCAACCTGATGGAGATCGAGCAATTTTGTAAAGATGAATGGACAGAAACTGCAGTGTCCAGAGTTGGAGAGTCCAGATTGCAAAGTTGGTAGAGACCTACCCAAATAGACTCACAGCTGTAAAGCGAAAGGTGCTCCTACCCAGTATTGGGTCAAGGGAGGGGGGCTGAATACTTATGGAATTTGTCTGTTTTTTTTAATTTGTAATTAATTAGGAAAAGGCTTTAGAGCGTTTTTTTTCCATTTGACATTACAGAGTATTTCATCAGTGTGTTGTTCAGTGGCAAGCCATTCCAATGAAATACATTTTGATTCCATGAAGTAAGAAAATCACCCCGTTGGGGCGTGCCTGAGAAGTGAGTCACCTGTGCACACCTGATATGTCAGGAACAAATTCAGTTTTTTGAGTCCACAAGGAAAGTGTGCTGGTCATGCAAAATGTAGAGCAGTGCCTGCAAAGCAGATAAGGCCGTAGAAATGTTGATCTGTGCAATGCAGTGGATCTGAACCTTGGCCTGAGTTCATGTAGCATGAATTAGGTTATGATGTGCTGCAGGACGAGCGCAGCTGAACCGTGTGCATAAAATGATAAACACAAAAAAGGGTGGGGTCTTTGGGGGAATTCAAAACACCAAGTCCACAATCGTTACTCGTTGTCTTTGTCCAAAATCCAATGTCTCAATCCAGGTCAGTTCCTCACACAGTCCAAAAGTCAGTACACAAAACAGGGTCCTCAAAACAATCCAAGTCACAATCCAAAAGTAATCCAAAAAAGTATTTTCCCAACACTCTCCCAGTATAACACAAACAAGTCATTTAAATAGGCCTTGAAATTGGCTTCAGCTGTCCGTAGTCCTCCGGCTTTACGGGCTTCAGCTGTGGGACTGCAGGCTGCTGGGAAATGCAGTCTTTCCCTCTCCAGTGGCTCCCCAGAATTAAAGAGCCTGGCCGCCATTTCCTTGTCCTGCCCCTTGGGATGCCACGATATATACAGTATATATAGTATTTATTTATTTGTTGGGGGTTTTTGTCAAGGATATAGCAAAAAGAATAGTTAAAAAAGCATCAGATGCATTGCATTAAATTTTCATAGCAAAAGGCTAATTTACAACATCTGTCCCCAATAAACAAGATAAAAACTACATTATGTACAAAAAAACTAAAACAAACAAAATACATGCCCAAACACATAAAATGTACACCCATTTTATACAGCAAAATACAATGAATAAAATAAAACACAAGCATACATGCATGCATGTGCAAAAGCGATCATACAGACGGTTTAATTTTTAATTGATCCTTTTCAGGTATAACTATTTGAGTAGTTTATAATTACTAGGACTGGAAACACAGTTCAATATCCTCAAAAGGTAAAAAACATTGTACGGCAGTGAAAATACTTTTCCCACTGTGCTGATGTGTGTATTAGTTTAACTAACCAAAACAAATACGAATATTGTATATAAAAACAATATATATTATTGTATTTTAAAAATTAAAAAAAGAGAAGCTCCATCAACAAGACATTCTCACAGTATTCCATCCCCCTTCCCTCGACTCAGAAATCTATACATTTTACAAATGAGAAACAGTTCATCTTTGTGTGTGTGTGTGTTGGAGACCAGGAAATGTGAAGAAAAAAGGGGCCAAACTTTCAGCAAGCTTATCAGTTTCATGTGAGTGGCCCGCTGGAATGCTGGGCTTTTCGGTCAGATTCTTTCCCACAAGACTTTCTGAATTTGTCCGTCATTCTCTCTTGGTATCTAGTTACTGGACATGACATGCTGAATTACTTTCTGAATCAGTTGTGCCAATAGAGGAATATTACATTGTTAAATCTGCACATCCATGCAGGATTTACAGTGCTGTTGTCGTTAGCTCCATTGTTTTTAGGTTGTCACAGCACAAAATTTACGGCCTCTGAAGATGAGAGCCGTGACCGGGTGCTCCCTTTTTGTGGTCTTGATCAATCCCTGTAAAACATGAGTCCAACTTGTGATTCCTTTCAATCCATATTTAAATAGGCTTTACATTTCTTTGCACTGGGCCATCTGATGAGAGTTTGAGTTAATATCTGATTTGTTTTTGAAAGAACTGTAATCACTGCCTCCACAATTGTGGTTATTATTATTTTTTACGTCTTGCTTAATAACATCACTCTATTGTTGGAGCTGCTCAAGAATTCTCACACTGTGTTTACTGTATGTAATAGACATATAGCCATGTCCTGTCCCATGTGGTATGCAGAGATGCAGTTCCTGCTGATTTCTGCAGTGCTGACATGAAAGCACACCCCCTGGACAGGGTAGTGGTCCAATCAGACAAACATTGGCCTAACGAGCAGCAAGCAAGGGGCACCGCTTTTAGAAGAGAGTAATATCAAAACTAAACCAGACACTCCAAATGGACCCCAACTCAATTACATTTGTTTTATTAAATATTTAAAGAATATTTTAAATACTATATTATCACAGGAAAGTCACATTCCTTTTTAAACCATCGAATGTTGATGTCTAAATTAATGTTCATAAAAAAATGTAATAACTTATAAGTTGTTTTAATGTTTTAATTTCAGGCTTTAAGACAACAAAAAGGTTACATGAGACAGGGTGTAGACTTTTAAGGGGCATTGTACATATATATATATATATATATATATATACACACACATACACAAATAAATATTAGACACAAGTGTGGAATGAGATCATATTCCACACATTATTCTGTCCTGTATTAAATAATTATACATCACCAAGGAAATGGGCATATCATTTTCCGACCCAATTATTTTAATTATTGTTTTTAATAAACTCAGAATATGTATGTGCCCCACTGTGTTAAAATACTGTCACATTTGTTCTCCAGAAGGAATAGTTGCTTGTTTCACTGGGCCTTATATTAATTGTTGCATGTAATTTATCAAGTTTACTGAAGTGCTTTACTGGACTGTCTCCAAATCCTAACAAGCTGACAGAATAAAGCACAGAAGGCCAGCTTTATGTATAGCATTGCCTAAGTACTGCAGGCTATTTATATGCAGGGTTACTGTAGAGATGGCATAAAGGTTCAAAAAGACCAAACAACGTCAACTTTGGATGAGGGGGTTCTCTAGACTGTGCGATATACTGCATAGAACTGCCTGTGTTAAGTGAATTTGTGTTTACTTATTTGTATGAAAAAAGACAATAAATAATTGAAAATGTAATGTGCAATTATATTGCATATAGACATGTATGTTGCATGCCTTTTCTAACACAACCACACTTTTCCCCAAACTAACATAACCACACTCTCCCTGACTCAATACAACTCCGCCCTCCCCTACTAAACATAACCACACCCTCCCCAACAAAACATAACCACACCATTCCAAACTGAGCATAGCCACATCCTCCCAAACTGAACATAACAACAACTCCCAAAATCCAGCATCTTCTGTCCTGGGGCCACTCTTACACTGATCCTCCCGGTGGCTTGAGCCACTGTCTGGCACCAGGATCTTCTCCAGACCCTTAGGCCCTGCAAGCTCTACAGACTGCGGCCACAAGTCTGTTTCTAAACATGACATACATAGCAGTTCATCAGAAACATCCACAGAGTGCCAAAACCCTTGGGGAAAACATGCAATGGCGGAATAATCATTGAACGTGCTGCAACGATTATTCAAACTATTGAAATAAATCAATTAAAAAAGTGTAATTGGTTGGAATTCTACAACTTGAGATTGACAGAAATGATGAATGACACAGTGAGTGGTCACAAGCACGCAGATGTCAGCATACAGAAACTAAAACACACTTGTGTGCTCAGTGATCGCAAGAGGGAGGACATGTCTACATGGGAAGGTTTTCCTCCCTTTAAATGAATTGTTGCTGCTGGATCTCAACCAGCTATTGCAGAATGCCCTGCTGTGGCTCATGCCTAAAACATTGCACTAACAAGCCGTGCCAACACTAATGATATACTACAGCCTCTCATACCTTATTGCTGCAGAATACCGCTGTCTTATTATGACACAAGGGAAAATTTACAACGCCAATATGCTGATATTTCTGAAGTGTGCAAACATCATAGCTAGCTTGCTGATTTAGCTAGAATGTTTTCCATGGTTTTTTCTTGCAAATTGGAATGTCATCTCATGCTAATGCAATGGTGGAATTGGAAATATGGAAAGTTATTGATTGCTATTTGAAAGATATAAAATATTGCTAGCATATTTGGCTTTACCTACAGTAAAAACTGTAGCTTGTTAATTGGCAAAATAAAACAAATGCTTATAGAAACTTGCTAACGGTAAAATAATTTGTAGTTGCATATGAAAGGGCATGTCCTATCAGACTTCACAGTGAGTGCAAAGGTAAAGCATTAACCATGAAGAGGATCTGAAAAGCAGGAACTAGCATGAATTGAAATTCTATGTGAAACAAAGCATGGGAATTTCCTGCACACACCTACACAGGATATGCAATGTTATGATAAATAGTACATAACGTTATTATTGTTAACAGAAATAGGTAAATTATTATCGTTATGATTATTACTATCCACATTCATAACAGCAATAATAATAACAATAATACGAATACTACTACTACAACTAATAATAATAATAATAATAATAATAATAATAATAATAATAATAATAATAATAATAATAATAATAATAATAATTGCCAGCAGCAATTGTCAAGGTCCAAGCACAAGTATGAGAAAATGTGTGCTTTTCAGCTTTTTTAAAGATAAAAAACATTTCCTTGTCGGTTTTATGCATAACCAGCAGTGTTATCTGGAATTTATTTCTTGCAAATACAGAAAAAGTTCATGGGATGTTGAGATATAGGCATTTACCACAGACCAAATATTGTTGTCAATTCAACTGACCATTTATACGTGGGTTATACATAAGTAAGTCTTGATATTCCAGTTTAAATGGTCTACATTCTACTTAAATTCCAAAAGATTGGAATTGAAAAAATTCAAATTCAGCTCCAATTCAAAATGTCTAAATTCCAATTCAATTCAAATACCATTTTTCCAATTCCATTCTTGTAATTCCAATTCATAATACTGAAATTGTCCCATGAAATACAAATTAAATGGATTTGACCCCAACCCTGTTATCATGATGATGCTCATATTTTTCCATGTTGGCTTTCTTATAGCAGACATTTTTGATCAAATTCAGATTTTGTGCAGTTCTTTAGTGTTTGGTAGAATGGGCCATGTTTATTCATGTAGTACACTACAACACATGTTAAAAAAGGTAGGTACAACACAACAAAACATGAGTTGCTTTTAACACGCGTTTTAAGAGTAACTTTAACAACCTATAGAGGATACATGGAAGGTATTATGCTTAAAGGATCAACAATGTCTGAGATGATTTAATTTAGCAAATTATTTAAAAAATTACCAGTGAATTATGTAATATAGTGAAAACCAGCTAATGTGAAATATAAAGTAGTTTTACACTGGAAGGAAAAGGCTGTGGAAAGTTCCAGGCCAGATTTACTCAGATAGTCGCAGCACAAAGACGTTTATCATTTTGTTGCGGCTGTTTTGTGGTCACAAATAGTGACACATTAACGACCAATTTACAAAGCCTGGTTCTAATTACACAATCAAATAAATGAAACGCCCTGATTCACAATATGCGGGGGGATACACCCATTAAAAGGGTCCGAAACAATATGCCATGTTCACACATCCAGATCACACCAAGAAATGGATACGTAGCAACCAGGCACAAGTAGCGAGGGAAGGAAAACTTTGTCACAATGCCATATTACAGCATATGAAAACAACACCAACAGAGAAGAAAATAATTCTATAAACATTCTATACCCTCCTGATCACATACGCACAATAAGAGAATTGTTCAAACTCAGAACTTCGTTTTTATACTGACTGCTAGCTGATGACAAATTGGTTAATAGAAATCCTCCTTATACTTTTTATTTCAAGTTCTCGTAAATAATATGTATGCTATATAGAATATATATTTAAAATTCTGACTCAGCTGTCAGAAGGAATGTCGCAAAGTGACTTAGCCCCGCCAATTACACCCTAATAGGAATTTGACTCATTGCGACCATTTAGTAAATCCGACATAGATATTGTAACCTTGTGGCAATATTAACAGGACCTTGTAGCATTGGAAAACAGTCGCAATCCTTTATGAAATATATAGCTTTAGAGGTGGATTAAAAATTCCACCTATTTCCCCACCAACAATCATAAATCAAATTGTCAGAGATGCAATTGTGTGTATGCCTCAAATAACGTTTGAGACATACACACTTAAGTGTGTATGTATAATAACTCTATATATTGTATATTTCATGTTTAATTTAACAGAGGCATCCTATTCCCAGACACAATCCAAAATATATTGAATATATTGTATATCATAATGGGGGGAAACAAATCTAAACATTCACTCACACAGCAGCTGCATTTGGGAGTTATTTATATTAAAGTCCATATCTCAGGATTCAAAACTACGGGTGTATTCTTCATGAAGATTTGCAACACACTGGTTTTATACAAAATGAGGAGTATGGAGACCACATAGCCAAAATAATCATTCTTCACCTTTGTCTTTGCTCAACATACTCAGAGTATTTAACATAAACATCCAGAAATTATACTTACCTCCCACCTCAAAAAACTAACAGGTAAAAATATTTATTGTTTCTGTTCTGTCATTTGTAACGTTCTTTCATTCTTCCTGTTCTGTCATTTGATTATTGAAATGCCTCACAATTTTATCTCATATTATTCAATATCAATTTTAGCAAATTAATGGTTTCAAAGTTAATGTATGACACATACAACAATTGGACATTTATACTGAATGCAGACATCATCTGTCTATGATTTCTTTTAAGTGACTGTGTTGTGCAATTGATCATTATCATCACATGCATTAAATAGATATATACTGTATTATCTGTTGCACAATACTATTACTTATCACTCATTTTAACCCAAAGCAATTCTTTGCCAATATATTTTGTAACAAATTGTCCATTTTTGTTAGGATTCTCGCATAAGGAAAATGTCACTACCCATTTCTCAGTTTAGGTCGCAGTGTAGGTCTCAGGTGAGAATAGTCATAAATGGGCATCTTGTTTCAGTGCTGAATTTATATATGTGTACATTTTGCTCTTTAACTTCAGTTCAATGCTGACTCACAAACAATTAACAGGGGGAAAAATGCTGCCAGTGTCTTTAATGACTTTTCATCATGACTTATAGTCACATTACAGCTGAGACAAAACCTCCCTTTATATCACTTCTGTAGAATTATTAACATTGAGTCACAATGTGCATTCATGCTCAATGACTGAGCAACACTCCCAAGCAAATCAGTGGAGATTTCTGTGCGTGTGTCAACACATGCCAAAGTAGGTTCATGGGTGTGTGTTTAAACATGGTAGCATCTAATATATAAAATGAGTGCGAAAGTATCAGTAGCAATGAGTCATGTGAATTTAATTTATTTTTTATGAGTGATACACATGCTGTATTGTCTGCTTTGGAACAAGACTAAAAGTATTTAACTCTTTCTTACAGAGAGACACTCTTATCAGACGTTGACCGTTAGCTTCCAGATCTGCTCTTCAGTCTAACCTGAGATATTCTTTACCTCTGTTCATGATGGATAGACGCTCATCAGATATGACATCCCTGTCAAAAAATAAATAAAACAATGCTTTTTACTCTTGTTTTCTCTAAACCATTATTCAATAACGGTTACTGAAAATAATGAATAGAACTGCACAGCCTACATTTGTGTTTGTTTGTTTTGTTTGATTTTCCAGTTATGTGTACATCTGTACGACTGAACAATCCTCAAACAATCTAATCAGTGGAGATTTCTGTACAATTTCAATATATAAAGTGCGTTAACGGGACATGCTGGGTGTCTATACATGTGCTTGTATGTGTGAGTCCATATCTATGCATGTAGGTATATGTGTGTGTATGCATGTATGCATGTATGTTTATATACATACATATATATATATATATATATATGTATATGTATGTGTGTGTGTGTGTCTGTGAGTTTTCTTTTCTTGTGGGTTTTGTGGAGTCTGATTTAAATGTTTATCGGTTGTTGAAAGTGGATCATCTCGAGAGACCGGCTGGGAGAGGGGGCTCATTGCCTATGCATGGAAGCGATGTAGGAAGATTAAAATAACATTGAGTATATTCTGTAAATGAAGGGAGAACTAAGAGAAGCCTCCAGAGTCCATTATAAATTTTAATAATACATCAAGGTAATGTAACTGAATAACCGATCTCTGAGGGAAGAAACATGACATTTGGCTAATATTACAATATAAATTATGAAAACAAAAAGAGCTTTTAGTTAATCTTGTCTTTCGACTTTTATTCTTTGTGCCTTTTTTTCTGTTTTCCCTGAATCCGGAACACCGTGTAAACAAATAAAAGTGGGGGAAAAGCAGTTTGGCATCTCAGTAGATTAATTAATGTGCCTCCGACTTGGCATCAGTAGTTGAAAATTATGTGCATAAATAATATCACTAATTAAAAAGATGCAGATTAACATGCAAATAATGTTAATGA
Source organism: Aldrovandia affinis (assembly GCA_029706075.1). NCBI lineage: Eukaryota > Metazoa > Chordata > Actinopteri > Notacanthiformes > Halosauridae > Aldrovandia > Aldrovandia affinis. The sequence continues at coordinate 3,868,033 of JAINUG010000018.1, read as the reverse complement.
GGAGCTGCAATTCCAGAGTGTATTCGCATAACATCAACAATTTAATGTGTTGGAAGGCTTGTGTTTGCATTACATTAATAAAATTCAAAGACCTTGCATAAAAAATTCTGTCGGAGTCTCTGTTTCCACTTGTGAGTTGTAAATTCTGTGGGCAGTAACAGGCACTCCTTTGGCAGATGCAAAAGTTATTATCTCAAAGGCTCGCTGAAGTGGGACCATGTGCCAGTATGACCAGCTGTTGGGAGCTGGGCGGCCAGCAAAGCGCTAAGACAATTAACTGTATTAGTTGGACAGCTCCAATATTTATTTTCTCAGATTAATCCGAAGTGGCTGACTAGAATGTGTGTAAAAAAAAAAACAGGAACCCAATACCTTTAAGCTGTTGATGTATTCCTAAATGCAGCAAGGAAGACTTGGAAGACCTACGAATCATGCAAAAGCATGCCTGGATGGTAGTGTGATTGCTAGTTTTGTAAATGGAATGTTTCTCACCTTGCCTATGTTTCTCACCTTGCCTAGTTGTTTGGTGATAAAGGCATTTGTGACATGGGTTGGGCAGCAATGAAAACATTAGGCAATGTGCAAGTTTCAAGACTGTTTTGTGGATGTTTTATATTTCACCTCACTGTGAAGCAAATACTTCAAAAAGCAACTATTTGAAATACAACCTGTATTAAACTAAGCAGTTCAAAGTATTGCATATATGTATGTGAACTGGTTTATGTTATGTCAAATATTAAATGTTCACTACAATAAAAATGTATCTACATAATTGTCTGGTGGATCATGGGGCAATGCCCTGAGTGATTCCAGAGTTTGGATGTGATTGTACGGAAGAGGAGGGACCTTACAACGAGGAATAATAATAAACTAAAAATAATGAAGCGATTGCTGATGTCAGTATTTTATATTTGTAAGTTCATACTTTCTTTTAAATATTGCAATAGTCAAAATTGTGATTATATTGTTGAGTGGGGCAATGGATATTGCTTAAAATAATAACATAACAGATATATTTTTTATGCGGGACAACATTCGTCATTGTGGGACAGATGAATATGTGGCATCTGTGTTCACCCTATGCTGAGCATTACAAATGGATCAATGAAACATAGTTAATATTGTTAATAAACATGTTTTAATATATTAAGATTTTGGATGCAAAAGCAGATCATCTTTTGTCATTTTCAGTAAATCAAGATTCTTTCTTGTGCTTTCTTGGTATAACATATACATTCCAAAAAGGTGATCATAAATTGATGTAAGCAAAGTAACAGAAAGCCAGATTTTCAGAAAAAGCTTTTAAAAATGTACATCTTTCAGTTTGTTTTGCATCAAAGGCAGATAAATCCACAATCAGTTTTTTTGGTTCACGCAGAGCGAGACTCAGCCATTGCACTTCCAGTTGTGCTGACCACTGTGTATTTCCCAAATGTGGTCATCTTGACTGTATAACTTCTGGTAGTAGGGGACTGCGTTCACTTTCTGCCCTGATATTATGGTGAAAAGACCAATCTTGTCCTCTTTTGCTTCGTAGGTTCTGAATTGTACTTCACGGTTGTACGAATTTAGTAGTTAGTCATGTCTTTTAAAGGATAAATACAGTAGTGGATATCTTGGTTTGTGCTAACAAGAGGGCACGGCGTATATCAGTTTCTGCAACAAAACATAATATAATATGAATAACTGTATATAAAAAATGAGATATATAGAGTTTTGCAACACAATGATTTGGAAATTGACGGCACTGTGATCTTAATCACGGCTTGTTTGGTTTAGTTTTGGCAGGAATTATGTTTATCGTTTTTTGCTTATGGAACCCTTCATATGTGACTGATGAAAAGACCTAAAAAATGTACTATGCGCCATACGTTTTTTCATCTTCCTTCTCTTGGACACCTCCATCCGTTTCCTACCAAGAAAAGCATGATACCGTACAATTACATATTCCATTTTACAGTAGTGAAAGCACGTCTCATAACATGATCTTCATTAGACATTATGAAATTGCCATTACACTTTGGCAAAGGTATTAAAGGGGAAGAAAGTTGATTATCTGATGGCCATAATGAACCAAACCCTCACCACACCCACAGATAATGTATTCTCCTCAAACCAACCTCTTTTACAACTGCGTCACAGGTGCACTACCATTTATTGTCACTAAACTACTGGAATAGACAAGGACACACCTTCATGCGCCTTCATCTAAGATTTGCACTACTGTATGCACACTGCACATTGCGCTGACAATGAGACTAGAGCCCCAAGTTTTAATACAATTACTGATTGATGACTCTAATGTTCCTATTCAAGATAAAGTAATTTGAGAAAACATTGCCAACTGTGTGAATTCTGCCAAAGTGCATTGAGCTGAGGTCACATCGCATAATTGTGTTATTTGTAAATTGTTTAACACCAAATGCACTGCGGTTGGATTTATATATGAATATCAGTGACATGGTAATTTCACATTAGAAAAATGATGTTTTCTAATCTGAAACACATTAGTGAAGAAAACACCTTGTGGATCCCAGGTCCTGTTTGCTTTTGTTAATGAGTTCTCTGTTTTTGTGGGTTTACAATGCAAAGCACACATCTGGAATGTTTGATTTAAGGAATGGCAGGACAAGTTGGGTTACAGATTTATTTGCAATGATTTGATCACATGCTTTTTCTGACAGAGATGAAGCCAGTACAAATGCTATTCTCTGGGAGTCTCCTGCTGCTTTTAAATTGCCAAAATGAGAAAACTGCATCGCTGAAAAGTAAAACAAAACATACAAGGAAAAAAAAAATCTGTGTACACTTAATGGATTTCACAGTAGAAATGGGACAAACCTGAGTGAGCAGTTCTCTTCCTGTGTGGTAAACCTCTGTAGGATTCGGATTGTTACCTATAGAATATACAGTGCATATATCCTTCTCAGCGAAAAAAAGATGGTGTTTGCTGTTTTGGTTTCTGTCATGTTATTGTAGGCTACCAAAAGGGGCTCTGCTTTTTCATTCTATTTAGGCTTTGGAGAACCATCTTTCTGTCTGCACTAGACCGTCACAAACTGTACCAGAATGCTCTGGATCCACCTGGCAAATGACAGGAGCCACGCCGAACATGAATTCCACTCCTGTTTTTTTGTGCATGTACTGAACAATGTATGCAGTTACTATAAAGATGCAAAAAAAACAAGGTTACAGTCATTTCCACTCCTTGCCAGGTCCCACCAATAATGCCATTTCCTTGTTTATACATCACCAAACTATTCAAGGAGCAGATTTCATGGAAACAGTAATTCAACACAACATTTTTATTTGATACAAAGTCAGTTTATTGTAAAATTTCAAATATTTCAATAATATTTAGTTATTACGTAAATGGATGCAGCTGCCAAGCATAAATTCCTTCTCTTTTTTTACATTTGTTAATTTGTCAGCTGACCTGTCGTAGGAACAGAAAATTGAGACTGCGCATTGTGTGAAAAAATAAATCAATAAATCACACAATTAAATGCTTGCTGCAGTTAGAGGGCTGAGAGGCGTGAAGCAGGAGCGATGGACACTTCTGACGATTTTGATATTTGAAAATAACATCTGTTTTACAGAACCTGATGGGAGCTGACTCTCAAAGAACAACTATGAGCTATGGGGCTGGTGGGAGCCTGTTAAAATATTCAGACACGGTAATGCAACTGATAGCTTCTTGGGACATACGGTTTGTATTATGCTTGGCTTTGAGAGTGCAACAGTGTGAGATTCAGAGGACGGGGAAAAAAATAACACAATGACCTCTTCAGCTGGCCACGGGAGCAGCTGGTCAATAACTTAAAGGAAGCTTTGCACTGTACTGGTTTTGGACTACAGGGACTCTATGGACAACACATAAAATTATGACAGGGAGATGATGGATCTGAGTCATAAGTCTCAGTTCAGCCATACAAACAAAACATCATGATCGTGTGTTACGACAATACGTTTAATAGACAGAAATTAACAGATGTTGATTGCATTCCAGCTCTTGACAGCATACCAAAAAACACAGGGGATGATGGGATATTGTAAAGGGCCTGCATGTCCAGAAGAGCCCCTGCAATATGTAAAACCAGCACTGGACTAGCTTTATCATTTCTGTTAGCCAAAAGGTACTGCACCTTCCATGGAGTGACATGCAGGGTAAACCATGGGTTAAAGATAAAGAGTCGTCAAATTTGATCTGGCATGGCACTGCTTCAAGTTGTCAGGGGAAAAAAAAAAGTCTAGATATCGTGATCTAGTTTTTAATGTTCCTCTGTTGCCTAAGGTGAAATGTACAATTCATCAGGGTTATGATCGGTGCCTGTTATATTTGCTCTTCTCCTGAATGCAAAGTTGGGTTCAGCTCTCTGAAGATTAAAATACCTCACTAAAAAGCTATTGTTATATAAGAGGTTGCAAACTAATTACATCCACGTTTTTGTGTGTGTGTTTGCATGCGTGTGTGTGTGTGTGTGTGTGTGTGTGTGTGTGTGTGTGTGTGTGTGTGTGTGTGTGTGTGTGTGTGTGTGTGTGTGTATGTGTGTGTGTGTGTGTGTGTGTGTGTGTGTGTGTGTGTGTGTGTGTGTGTGTGTGTGTGTGTGTGTGTGTGTGTGTGTGTGCATGTGCGTGAGAAATATTTGACCAAAATTGATAATGAATTGAATACGGATTTATTGGCCAACAGCTCATTCTGTAGATTATAGTCTATGCATTTTTATATTTATACCATCTTTTATTAATTCCAAAGAATCATTTAGTAGAACCATGCTGGAAATAACCTTTAACCCCATGCTTTAAGAAGGTTACAAAAAGTTAAAAGTGCACTTAATACAGGGTTTTATTATTTGCAACAATCATATATACAGTAACTATAGTCCATCCACACTGTCCACAGAGCAACCCTGCTGCATTTCACCTGTGCACCTGCTGTCATCTTGTCACGGCAACTTTACTCGCATTGATTATTTCTTACAATTTTATTTCTCATCAATATTCACAATATATAATATATATGTATCAGTCACAAAAATAACCCGTTAGTTAGCTGGCAACATATAACTGAAAACATTGGGTATGAAATTCAGAGTGGACATATAATAGTAACTGTAGAATGCTGTTTCACCCTGTTGCTTGCATGAGTTTAGCTTGCTGGGAATCTCGTGCAGAGCCACCTTCTCCTGTGTAAACAGACTTACTAAGGATATGCTTGTAGCACAGATGCACATTTTTTAAAATTCATTTCTTTATTTATATAGCACCTTTCCAGCAATACAGAACAAAGTGCTTCACAAAAAAAGGAATTAAAATAAAATACATTTTAAAAAAAGACAGAGCATAAAACAAACAAGAATATAAAAATAATAAAAACTCATTAAAATACAAAACAAAGGTTAAAAGGTTGTAAAAGCAAGTCTGTAAAAGTATGTTCTTAAAAGGGTTTTAAAAGAGGACACTGAAACAGCTGTTCTAATATCTACTGGAAGGCTGGAGTCTAGGAGCTTTGATAGAGAAAGCTCGGTCATCTTTAGTTTTCAACCTAGACTCCGGAACAGCCAGCAGTGCCTTATCAGATGATCGGAGTGGCCGTCTGGTATAGTAAGGTGACAATAGGTCAGTGATATATTCTGGAGCCAAACCATGCCTTGCGTTGAAGGTAATTAATACAATTTTAAAATCAATTCTAAACTCAACTGGGAGCCAGTACAAAGAAGCCAAGATTTGGGTAATGTGAGATCTCCTATTTGTCCTGGTTAGCAGACTTGCCGATGACTTTTGCACTATTTGGAGCCCTAGTGCTTGACTGCTCAAATAAATGACATGCTTAAATAAAATCATGTATAATTTTCTCAGTGTCTTTAGATGACAAGAAAAACCTGATTTTAGAAATAGTTCTTAGCTGGTGATAGCATGACTGAACTAACTTTTTTGTATGCTGGTTAAAATTGAGATCAAAAGTTCCCCCCCGTGGTTCTGTGTGGCTCAATAGGTAGATCATGGTGCTAACAACGCTTAGGTTGTGGGTTTGATTCCCATTTAGAGCTCATGTACTGAAAAATGTATGCATTCACTACTGTAAGTCGCTTTGGATAAAAGTGTCTGCTAAATGGCATATATTTATATTTATTTATATTTAAAAGTCACACCAAGGTTTCTCAAAGTAGGTTTTACATCAGAAACAAGAGAGCCAAGATTAAACTGGATTTGATCGGAGACATGCCCTGGACCAAGAATCAATGCTTCAGTTTTATCAGAGTTAAGCTGGAGGAAATTTTGGGACATCCAGCCTTGAACGTCAGTTAGTCAGTCATGGAGAGCAGCTAACTTGCTGAAATTATTTGTTTGTCATCACCATAAATCACCATAAAAGTGAAAAGAAATCTTGTGATTACAAATGATTTGGCCCAGAGGTAGCATATAGATGGAGGACAAAATCAGCCCTAAAACTGATTCCTGAGGAACACCACATGTAATCAATGCTGATAAAGACAGATAATCACCAATACCGACTGAGAATTTTCTATTTCAAAGATAAGACGAGAACCAGTTCAGTGCAGTTCCGGAGATGTACCCTCTGACACAGGTACCATCTGATACATAAGTACCCATCAAAGCAACTCTCATTGCCTATCGACTATTTTAGGTGTCTATTTTTCCCAGGCCCCTACATATACAGCATGCTATCACCTATAGTTGAGTGATATTATTATTATTATTATTATTATTATTACTACTACTACTACTACTACTACTACTACTACTACTACTACTACTACTACTACTACTACTAATAATAATAATAATAATAATAATAAAAAAATAATGATAATAGGCGGCACGGTGGTGCAGTGGATAGCACTGTCGCCTCACAGCAAGAAGGTCTCGGGTTCGAATCCAGGCTGGGGGCCTTTCTGTGTGGAGTTTGCATGTTCTCCCCGTGTCCGCGTGGGTTTCCTCCGGGTACTCCGGTTTCTTCACACAGTCCAAAGACATGCACGTTAGGCTAATTGGAGAGTCTAAATTGCCCGTAGGTATGAGTGTGTGAGTGAATGGTGTATGTAGTGCCCTGCGATGGATTGGCGACCTGTCCAGGGTGTATTCCTGCCGCTCGCCCTAATGCTTGCTGGGATAGGCTCCAGCCCCCCCGCGACCCTAACTAGGAATAAGCGGCTGAAGATGAGATGAGATAATGATAATAATACATTATATTAGAAACTCAGATTGTAGTTGTATCAGTGCATGTTTTCAGACAAATGTTTACTGACCAATTAGCCAGTATTTAATGAATGAATATATCAAAGCAAATATCTCTGATTTTCAAATATTGTGGTTCTGCATTTCCCATGTGCTTTACATGTGTACCATCCATTTCACCATGCATGCCATATATTGTCACATGTTGTCACCTTTACTTTGCATATATTTGCATTCATGTGATCATATACAGTACTGTACAAAAGTTTTAGGCAGGTGTGAAGAAATGCTGTAAAGTAAGAATGCTTTCAAAAATAGGAGGCTTAAAACTGGGTGAGGAACAGCCAAACTCTGCTACTAAGGTGAGGTTGTGGAAGACAGTTTCATGTCACAGGTCATACACCATGGCAAGACTGAGCACAGCAACAAGACACAAGGTAGTTATACTGCATCAGCAAGGCTCTCCCAGGCAAAGATTTCAAAGCAGACTGGGGTTTCTCTTTTGAAGAAGCACAAAGAAACGGGCAACGTTGAGGACCGTAGGCGCAGTGGTCGGCCAAGGAAACTTAATGCAGCAGATGAAAGACACATCATGCTTACTTCCCTTCGAAATCGGAAGATGTCCAGCAGTGCCATCAGCTCAGAACTGTCAGAAACCAGTGGGACCCAGGTACACCCATCTACTGTCCGGAGAAGTCTGGCCAGAAGTGGTCTTCATGGAAGAATTGCGGCCAAAAAGCCATACCTCTGACGTGGAAACAAGGCTAAGTGACTCAACTAAGCATGAAAACATAGGAACTGGGGTGCAGAAAAATGTCAGCAGGTGCTCTGGACTGATGAGTCAAAATGTGAAATATTTGGCTGTAGCAGAATGCAGTTTGTTCGCCGAAGGGCTGGAGAGTGGTACAATAATGAATGTCTGCAGGCAACAGTGAAGCATGGTGGAGGTTCCTTGCAAGTTTGGGGCTGCATTTCTGCAAATGGAGTTGGGGATTTGGTCAGGATTAATGGTGTCCTCAATGCTGAGAGGTACAGGCAGATACTTATCCATCATGCAATACCATCAGGGAGGTGTCTGATTGGCCCCAAATTTATTCTGCAGCAGGACAACGACCCCAAACATACAGCCAATGTCATTAAGAACTATCTTCAGCGTAAAGAAGAACAAGGAGTCCTGGAAGTGATGGTTTGGCCCCCACAGAGCCCTGATCTCAACATCATCAAGTCTGTCTGGGATTACATGAAGAGACAGAAGGATTTGAGGCAGCCTACATCCACAGAAGATCTGTGGTTAGTTCTCCAAGATGTTTGGAACAACGTACCTGCCGAGTTCCTTCAAAAACTGTGTGCAAGTGTACCTAGAAGAATTTATGCTGTTTTGACGGCAAAGGGTGGTCACACCAAATATTGATTTGATTTAGATTTATCTTCTGTTCATTCACTTTGCATTTTGTTAATTGATAAAAATAAACTATTAACACTTCTATTTTTGAAAGCATTCTTACTTTACAGCATTTTTCCACACCTGCCTAAACCTTTTGCACATAAATGTATTTTTGAACATTTCATGTGGAATTCCTGTGATTTTTATGTTAGGGAGCACAAACTTCCATATGTTTTGTCCTTTACTGCCTTGTCTTATGGTCTCTGAGCCCAAAATTAGGATAGATTTTTCACATTGGAATGAAGAAAACTGAAGTAATCCATTCCAATTATTTATGGCTTCAATCCCATTTGGGGTGAAATGTGTCATTCTAATATCGCAATGCAGTAATATCCAAATAACAGCCCAGATATCTTTCAGAGGTAAATATCTGGGCTACTCTATACTTGGAATGTACAGTATGTCTTTGATGTGCACACAACTGTTTGTACAGTATAACAGAAAATATACGATTTGAATAGCTCTGGATATTTATCATAGGGGAATGGACATGATTATACAAAATCATATTGACTGCACAGAGAAATCTGTTATAATCAGTATTATATATGACTGTGCATGACTTTTTACACAAACTACTGTACATTCTGAAGAAAGAGCAGAAATTCTAGTTGTTAAAAAAATTGCATATAAAATAATATTTCTCCACCACTGCCCATCATTATATGATCCATTATAGCTCATTATATGCATTCCTGCATGTATGGCTTCTCAGTAACGTTTATTAAGTGCCTGTTCCCAGTCAGAGTTCTGACCAGCATGGAGGGGGATAATGTTTGCTGGAAAGTGATATTCTGACTCATTTTACATTTTAAATAGAATCAAATTTGATACAACAAAAGGAGGGTAATCACCAATTTCCTGTTCTGCAAAATAAGCATCAATTAAACCAAAAACCCAAACACAGGAATTAAAATAGCCATCATTTAAACATGGATCCCAAACACAGGAACTGAAATCATCCATTCAGCTTTAACTAACACAGCATTAATAACACTCAAATGCCCCAATTTAATAATAAAAAAAAAATCCAGACACAAGAAATTAAATTGCAATTATCATGAAATCCATCATTGTAATTCACATAGTGGTGTGCTGTTTGGATAGGTAATGATTTTCTAATACAGCAATTTACATAAGTAGCCCTGAGATGGGTTATCATTCTCGATCCCACACAATTACAATTCTAACTCCATACATCAGAGCTCACAGCTATGTAAAACCACAGCACTAATTAATAAGCCATTTACAGACTGCAGCTCGTTACAGTGGTCCTGGAGCTGACCTTACGGAAGATGAGCCGTCTCAGAAGTGCCTCTGTGTAACTACAAACATAATGATGTGCCAAGAGGGAATCATTAAAAATAATTTACACAAGCCTTCATTTACAAGATCTTTTGATAGCACGCTTCCCCGGTGTTTAGATCCACAGCGCGGCCCCTACCGTTTGGAAAGCACCGAGCGGGGGAAGGAATGGGGATACCTAAGTGGTTAATTAAGAGCTGTTGGGGCGCTGCAAGAGCCTCCTGAAAAATCCCTCTGATGTCTGCCGTGTCAAGTGTCTCTCTCAGGCATAGCCACATGAGGTAGCTGCCATGGAAGGCTAATTACTGGGAACCGAGAGCAGCTGAGAAAAGGGGTCCCTAAATGAGCCCTCTCCAAGCACACCCAAGGTAATATCTGGCCAATCGGATCTGTTGTGCTTGCCATAAGTTCCTGAGCAGGGGAAACGGCACGGTAGGGCTGGGAAAGGGTTAACTCACCTCGACTAGGACATGCACGCCTCTGCGACAGAGGAGGAGGTGAGTGCAATCACAGGGCAGTCCGAGAAACAGAGGCCACAACAATAGAATGGAAAATGTGATTGGATTGAGTGCCGCAACTGAAATAAAACCAAGATTTGACTTCAAATTTTATTCAGATATAATTAATGTAGTCGTGAACACCATAAGCAAACAGTTAGAGCCACCTAACTATTTGGACTACTCACAACCCTCACATTCTATAAATCCTCAGATACAGTTTTACTTAACTATATCCTGCTATTCATAAGTACATTATTATTCAATAACAGGACAAAGGAATAGCACTTGTATTTTCCTATTATACCAATAAATTATTCAGCACTAAAGTACGAATTGAGATTCCAGTGTTTTGGTCTATTGAGCAGGTAAGTATTTCCCCCCCCTTCCTTTCTCACTGTATTGCTTTTACCCATCCTCCCCCAAATAAGAACAGTGCCAAGAAAGAAATGTACCATTCAGATATTCCCCTTTAATCTGGCCAATTCCCTGCTGCTGTGTTGAAATTCTGTTCAAATGGAAGCAGTGCCAGAGCGGGGCCGAACAATGAGGAATTCAGGCTATACCAGGCGTGAAAGCTTGCACTGATGATGATACATTGGACTGGAGTGTGGATGTGTTTGGCTCGCTGTCTCGTTCCAGACCTTCTGCCTAGCAAGCGGAGGCTAAGGGGGTTGGGGGTGGGAAGAGAGACAATAAGGATTTTAAAGCCAGAGCCGCCTCCAGCAAAGCCGCTTTGGAGGCAGGCACCCCACTCGCATCCGCAGCGACAGAAGGCTGGCAGAGCAATCATCTTAACACCGTGGCTCAGACACTGACCTGCGATGAAATGGTTTATCTAACCAACTATTCGCTTGTCAAGGCTCGATATTTACGCGGTTGGCCGGAGCCGTTTCCTTCATGACCCAATGTCGCCAGGCAAGGAGTTCACCCCGGCCGTCGTCCGGACTGAAATTAGGAAGGAACTGACAGGTCACCTGACAGGACACATCTCTGCGCTGCAACCTTTGGGTGCTTACGCTTTGTGTGTCACCGGGATCAGACAGCCTGGAATTTTAAATCTCCCCCATTCCCTTTCCCCTTCCTCCATGTGGGATACCAGCACTACTCAGTGGGTCAGCCTAAATTGCCTTCAGCATAGGGCAGGACATACAGAATTACACCCAGGCCTATACGGTGAATTATAAACACAGGATCAGGCTGCAAAGTTGCACATTATTTCCCCCAGTGATATATGGCTACATGAAAATTGTGTTTATCTTATATGTAGAAAAATATAAATAGTACTCTTATTGTGTGGTATATATTGTATATTATTGTGTGGTCCATATAATATACTGGACAGTACAGTATGAATATACAGATATAGTTCACCATATGATTCAGCAGCCAGAAGGTCATGCTTATCCTTCTAGTTCTCCCATCAAAGACTGGCTTTGTATTTGACATGGTCTCTTATGATAATCAAAATTGATGGGAGAAGACAGCCCATAAAGTGATAAATAAGACCATTCATTGAGCTTCTAAATTGAAAATATGTCACTCAAAAGGCACTCAGATAGCTTTAGACAGAGCAGTATCAGTGGATGGCTAGCCTACTACATACAATACAGAAAAATCCATCAACATCAAGGGTAGATTGTGGGAAGCCATGTTTTACTTTGAAAGGAAATGTATATTGTGTCTTGTGCTTTTGTTGAGCGATTTCATAAATAACTTTCTCCTCATAATGAATATTAAATATACAACAAATTATGAATATAGTGGAAACACCACATCCAAACAAGGTCTGTATTCAGTTGGCTCTTGCAAATGTGTGGGTTAAACTAAAATAAGATTAAATAACACAGCATATGAAATAATTGTATGGCTGAAAAGCAAAACAAAGCAGAATGTCTTAGATGCACAGATAATGTTCTAAAGTAAATAAATCATGGTTTTGGACTGCTTTGCTTCATACATTAAAATAATGAATAAGTCCGAAACAGTAGTAAGTGTCCAAACTGTAATTTGAAAGAAAGGAGAAAAAAAGCTATAATCAGTTTAAGTTTGCTTGGCTGTCTTAGAGGCACAGACCACCGGAACACCTCAAATGCAAATAGTAGTAATCACATGTTTATGGAGCACAAGCACAATCCATGGTGTGCAATTATACAAGAACTACGAAGATTAAAGCTTGACATCAAGTGTCATTACCTGACTTTTTGTGTCTTCTTTCTGTATGGATGCGAGGGAGGTGTCCTACCGAGTTTACCTCTATCTCTTGGCCTGTTAGTAATAGGATAGTGCCCCACAAGGAATAAGTATTTGTCTGGCCGACAAAACAGCAAGTACCTCACTGCCAGACACCAATTCAGGAGAAATCAAGGCTCACTGAGACATGATCCTTGGTAGCACCGATCTGAAAACGGCAGATGAAAGGCCTACTGATGAAAAAACAAATTATTATTATTTTATTTTTTTACCCTATGAGCTCAATATGTGATGTACATATCGAAGCAGCTCAATATGTGGATATTGAATGACCTAACTGGGAACATAGTTGCCAGCGTGCCCGACCCTCCATCCAGAGGAAGTGTTCAGGACTGCTGTAAAGGGCACCATGTTCAGAGGGCACAGCTGCACTCAGGATCTCCCACACAATGCCCCCTTTGTCTGGCAGAGCAGGAGGCTCCCCAGAAATGCCCTGAATTTCAACATCCATGTAGGTGCTCAAGCACTGCTGCTTTTTAAGATGTACACCATGAAATATATTTTTATACGATCAATAAGATGGCTAAAAACCCCAGTACAAACCACTATATGTTTATGGTGTTTAAAACTGGATGCATACCTGTTCTTAATTCACAAAGAGTATATGTCTTGTAAGCTGCACCTGTATTAGTAAACCAGATGGTGGATAGTTACTTATTATGGTGAGCTAAGTGGGGTTTCCATGTAATTTTGCATGGTTGTTATTTTCTTGCAGGAAATATATGATTTGTTTAAAGGAATTTTTATTGTAAATCTTTTTTTTTAAAACACTCTTCCAGGACCTCTGCCAAAAGTTCAGTCTCTTCAAAGTATATCAATGTGTGAATTTTCATCTTTTGAAACTGAAGAACATAAATTGAGATTCACACAAAGCGGCCAGCCTGTGTTCATATTTTGATATTTGCATGCTGCTCAGGTTGTATTAATGATATGAAAATGAAGGTTTCCACTTGTAATAGCATGTTTTCATGCTTGCCACGCTTCATGTATCGGAGTGAATAAACACTGGTATCAATGGCTAGCCAGAGAGTATTGCCATAAAGACTGCCATGAAATGTGTTTATCTAGCGGCAGAATACTGTATTCAACTGGGAATATAACATAATGATGCAAGAACAGTTGGGTTTGTAATTAAGTCTTTCTTCAGATGCTTTCCAAGCAATTCGTTAACACAAAACACTTCAGCTAAATGTTGAAAAAAAGCCACATTCATTACAGACAAAGTTAATATATTGCAGTCTAAACTTTTCAGGACCCGTGATTTACTTTACAGCTGGTTATAATTATAGTTTCTCATTAACCAGTAGTTGAACTCAAATCCTTTAATTGCCCTGTTATTGGAAGTCATTAAAAACAATAGTTTAAATATATCAGTTTCATTTCCATTATCTGTTGTAGCCTCAAGAAAATGCTGGTTGCCATTTGTGGTTTTTAATTAATGCCTTGGAGGGATATGTCTGTACTACAGTATTGTTGTTCTATGCACATTTGCTTCTCTTACCAGGGGGACTTGGCTTGTAATCTTGGATTTTTGCATCTAAAAAAGAGAAACATCAAGGAAATTCCCAAGTCCAAGCAACTATAGACTCATTACAGATGACCAGACTACATTCAACATCTTGGAAAATGTTTTATTAATGGTTTATTTGAACTATTGATTGTTAGTGCAGTGGGTATAGTGATAACATTTGATATTCAAAAATATTCACATATTCACATATACAGTACCATACATACATTTCAAAATCTATATGTATATCCCAATTCATAACTACTAAAATATATCTTGAATGCAATTACTAGAAACATTTACGCAACAAAAGTTATTTACTATGCACAGGTTCATAAAGATAAATGGCAAGAAGTTGTATATAGCTATAAAGGTGTATGCACGTTCATGTCCAATTTGCCATATCTAATTTTTTCATTAGTTGTGACTGTGCAGCTACTGTGCCACAGCATGCAAAAAATCTCAAAATTCAGAGGAACAAAAGCTCAGCAGTTGAATTTTGGCCTTCTTTTTGATTTTGGTAATAAGATTAAGGCTTTCTCGACAGCTGTATGTTTTGATATCTCATTTCAGTGAACTTTTCAGTTAACTCTCAAGGGTATCTGCTTATTCTATTATTATAATTTTTTTGCTGTGGAGTTAAAACCATTTTCAAAAAAAGAGAGCCCATTAACATGTGTATCATGTTTTTCTGAATAACGGCACACTAGGGGACAGGGACTTTTTTCCTTTGCCAAAGTGTCACTGCTCCTTCCTTCAAAGATGGTGAGAATCAAAACAAATAGCCTCCCATTCCTTGCCAAAGCTCTTCAGCTGGAAATGAAAGGGCCTTAAAACATGATCTAGTTTTGTAATAAATAGTCATAGTTTTGGCAGCATGGCCAGAGATATATTCACTCCCTCCCCACTTCAACTGTGACCTGGCTCAGCTAAAAGAGCAGAGTGCTCCCTGTCTTAACAAGGTGGACGGTGGCACTATTCCTCCAGAGGGGAATTCTGCCTGCAAAGGAGCTAGACCTCAAACAAAAGTATGCCCAGATTCAATCTAATACCGAAACACCTGATTGTAGATTTGATGCGGATTTAAATGAATGTTACTTTAGTTTATACTTGCATTGTGTTGTAATTGTACTACTTTATGTGTAGTGATACATAACACGTGGAGTAGTTATACTTACGTCACATGTACGTGGAGAGTAGTGCGACAGATAGCAAGCTGCCACCTGTTACAAGAAGATTCTCTTAAATAAGTTACCATCTGTATGTGCAGATTTATCTTAAAAAATATTTTTTTTACGAATGCCTTGGTCTCCCATCTTGACGAACAACACATGTGTAGTGGATGAGCTCTAGTACGTGAGCGTCTGCTACAGAAAGTGACGTGGATAAGAGTGTGATTAGTTCCCGGAGTTAGGGAGCTAAATCACTCTCTTGTCGCATCGAGATCCTTCGGTTCGAAACTCGCTGCAGGCAGAACCACCTCCTTTACACATGCATGACATGACTGAAGAACAAAGTCTACTACATCGACTGAATGGCCCAGCCTTTGTCAGCTTGTTTCCAAATGCGCTAATAAATATTAACCAAACATCTGAGTCAGAGTGCAGCTCATATGCATAGCTAACTGGCTTATATTGACAGAATCCAGAGCAATAGAAAGAGGCCTGGTTTCACTATGTTTAAGGGGTATCCTATGGATCCATTTGGAGCTACGGTGAAAAATAGCATCAAAAGGAAACACTTTTGCCATGCAGAAATGGCAGCCATGCTCATAAAACAAAGTTTGTATTGACCTTGCAAGTTTCATCTATTGTAAGTGTGACAGGACTAATCAGCAGTGGTTTGTTTAATGATGTGCCAGACACTGCAATACCTTTGAAGGGCCCTGAATATCATACAAATGTAACACCTGCTCTATTGCAGGAACAAACTATCATTGCCAAAGGAGAAATTAAAATCTGGTCATTTATATATATTATATAAAAACATGGTTTCTTTATATGGTAATGCTCACAAAATACAGTAGTACATATATTGTATTTGACATTGACTATTGATTGTGTGCCTAATAAACACTAGTTATTTTTTATCTGTATCTTAATATAAAATATTTCTAACCTTCACCTTCTTTATATGTTACAATAAACAGCATGAATCTTTATTCATGCTGTTTATATAGATATATAGATATGTTTTATATAGATGTGTTTTATATAGATACAGTGCATCCAGAAAGTATTCCCATCGCTTCACTTTTTCCACATTTTGTTATGTTACAGCCTTATTCCAAAATGGATTAAATGCATTTTTTCTCATAATTCTACACACAATACCCCATAATGACAAAGTGAAAAAAGTTTTTTAGAAATTTTTGCAAATGTATTAAAAATAAAAAAATATATCACATGTACATAAGTATTCATGCCGTTTGCTATGACACTCAAAATTTAGCTCAGGTACATCCTGTTTCCACTGATCATCCTTGAGATGTTTCTCGAACTTCATTGGAGTCCACCTGTGGTAAATTCAATTGATTGGACATGATTTGGAAAGGCACACACCTGTCTATATAAGGTCCCACAGTTGACAGTGCATGTCAGAGTAAAAACCAAGCCATGAAGTCCGAGGAACTCTCCATAGACCTCCGAGATAGAATTGTGTTGAGGCATAGATCTGGTGAAGGATTTAAAAACATTGCTAAAGCATTGAAAGCACCCAGGAGAACAGTGGGCTCCATCATTGTGAAATGGAAGAAATTTGGAACCACCACAACTCTTCTTAGAGCTGGCTGCCTGGCCAAACTCAGTAACCGGGCAAGAAGGGCCATGGTCAGGGAGGTAACCAAGAACCCAATGGCCACTCTAAGAGAGTTTCAGAGTTCCTCTGCAGTGATGGGAGAACCTGGTAGAAGGACAAACATCTCTGCAGCACTCCATCAATCAGACCTTTATGGTAGCACTTGGCATTCAGGCCAAAAACTTCAATTTGTGTCTCATCAGACCGGATAATCTTTTTCCTGATGCTCTTCGAGTCCTTAGAGCCATTTGGCAAACTCCAGGTGCGCTGTCATATGCCTTTCACTCAGGAGTAGCTTCCATCTAGCCACTACCATAAAGTTCTGATTGATGGAGTGCTGCAGAAATGTTTGTCATTATGGGGTATTGTGTGTAGAATTCTGAGAAAAAAATGAATTTAATCCATTTTGGAATAAGGCTGTAACATAACAAAATGTGGAAAAAGTGAAGCAATATGAATACTTTCCGGATGCACTGTATGTTGGTAAATTCCATCCATCCATCCATCCATTATCTAAGCCGCTTATTCCTGGTCAGGGTCGCGGGGGGCTGGAGCCTATCCCAGCATGCGTTCCGGGCGAGAGGCAGGAATACACCCTGGACAGGTCGCCAATCCATCGCAGGGCACACACACCATTCACTCACACACTCATACCTACGGGCAATTTAGACTCTCCAATTAGCCTAATGTGCATGTCTTTGGACTGTGGGAGGAAACCGGAGTACCCGGAGGAAACCCACGCGGACACGGGGAGAACATGCAAACTCCGCACAGAAAGGCCCCTGGCCTGGATTCGAACCCGAGACCTTCTTGCTGTGAGACGACAGCGCTATCCACTGCACCACCGTGCCGCTGTTGGTAAATTCAACATACTAAATCAAATGATCTCCATATGATCTCCAATGATCTCCATATTGATGAAGAGACAGACCCGATTTCTGTAATCGAAGACTGGAAAGTTTAATTACATTGCCGGACACGTGAACACAAGCATGATATAATGTTCGACACACACTAGTTAATACTGTGGTTTTATACAGTTTAACAGGTCAACTTACATTCATTCACACTGGGGGATGAGAAACGGGGCCCGGCCTGATTGGTCCAGAGACACTATTGTTACAAGACAATAGTCTTGTATTTTATTTTAATCCCTTTTTATGCTGTATTGCTGGAAAGGTGCTATCTAAATAAAGACATCTCCTGGCTCAGCCAGACATTGGGGCATCATCCAGGCAATCTCTAATACACAAACACAAATCTTGCCTGTGTGTTCTCAGACCAAATGTCATGTTTCTTATACATAATAAAAATTACATTCCTACAGTCCCTCCTGTCTGACCACAATAGACAAAGAATGATGAGGTCAACCTTAAAGTTAATATGAAGTTAATGTTACTGTGAAAGTTCAAACAGACATGGCTCAGATGTCTCAAATACAGTCCCCTACGTCCAACCATCACCTGTGAAGAACCCTCAACATAGACCATTTACACCTTACCGTTCCATCGCTTGAGACTTTAAACATCTCCTTTGTCTGGGAGATTCCTTAGTCCACTTGGTAATTCAGCATCTCTGTATACACAAGGGTTCTCAGTGACTAAGGCATGTAAGTGGGCCTTGGTTTCTCTCAGCCTCTGGTAGTCTGCCACAACTATATGCACAGTACAACCGTCTTTGTAAATAATTAATAGTCATACTGTGGGTGCAAAATGTTTTCAGGCTTTGGACGATAATGGGGATAGACAATCACACCAGAAATCATTTCTGTTTTTAACGGTCAGTGAGGAGGGGGTCCGGATGATCTGAATTTCTATACATTTGTACTTTAAGTTTTATTTCCAAATTAACTATTAACAGGAACATTAACACAGGATCAGGGACCCCACAGACACACAACACGGGGAAAAAATACAACTGCATTCAAACACTGTAACAGGCTGTGCATAGATGAAGGAGAAGGGCTGAAAAGAGATGACATGGGAGTGAGTTTTAGTAGGGAATAGACAATAGGAATAGGGAGAGGAGAGAGGAGAAAGGAAGGTTAGGAATGTTAAAATTCACATTTCACATGGTCCTTCCATGAAATGCTGATGCTGCCTGATCGCAAGGCTGTTGGTTCCAGGCTCCAAGTAGAGGCACACATATGAGAACTGCAAGCATGCAAGCATGAACCCATTCAGAGGGCCCTACGCAGTGAAAATGTATCCAGGTGGTATAAATGGCATGGCTTGGTTTGACCTTCCTATTGGTGCCAAATCTTGTCTGAATTCATGCACTGTTTGGTCAAGTCAGTTTAAAGCAGTCAGTCAGGGATAATTTTTCCACTTTAGGCCATTTTGAGGCCTATTTAAAGGACTGACTCACAGCACATGTTGAAAGGAGTAGGAAAGTGTTTGTGAGTGTGTTGTGAATGTGGAAAGGAGAGAGAAAACCGTGAAGTCTATTGACTAGCCGGGATTTGTAGAGCGAGAGTTTAAGTGTTTTTGGATTGTGTACTGTGTTGTGACCTGGATTGTTTCAGGACCCTGCTTTGGATATCGACTACGGACTGGATTGCGGAACAGAACTGGATTTTGGAATTGGATTTTGGACGACAACGAGCTAAGGATTTTGGTTATATAGATTAGATTAGATTAGATTTATTTTATTTTATTGCCATTGCACAGAGTACAACGAAATTGAGTGACAATCCTGACGGTACATTTACAATAACTAAGACAAAACACAACAGAACAGCAGAAACAAATTAAGATTCTAAATATAAAATTAACATTAAATAAATAAATAAAATGAAATGTGAACATTTGCTGTTAAAAAGTTAAAAGTTACATTATTTTGATGAGATATGAGATATTGCACTTCCAGATATTGCACATTTCCGAATTGCAGAGGCTCACTATGGCAGAAGTGTAGTACGGTTGGGAGTATAAACATACAAACAAAAGTGCAGGAGTAATGTAAACATCTATGAGTATTCTGTAAGTGTACTGTAAGTGTAGGTGTTGCAGTACTGATAGTCATCAGTCCGTATCAGAGTTTTTAAGTGTTCAGTTCTCGTATGGCCCTGGGGTAGAAGCTGTTCTTAAGTCTGATTGTCCGTGATTTGATGGACCTGAAGCGTCTACCAGAGAGCAGCAGGTCAAACAGATGATGTCAAGGGTGGGATGGGTCTTTCAGTATTTTGGCTGCTCTACTGAGACAGAGAGAGCTGAAAATGTCCTCCAAAGAGGGCAGTGAGCAGCCGATGGTCTTCTGGGCGACGTTGATAACCCTCTGAAGGGCTCTCCTGTCCACTGCTGAGCAGCTGGCATACCATGTAGAGATACAGTACGCCAGCAGACTCTCGATGGAGCAGCAGTAGAAGGTCACCAGCAGCTTCTCCTGCAGGTTGTTTTTCCTGAGGATCCTCAGGAAGTAGAGTCGCTGCTGTGCCTTCTTGACTACTGCAGTGGTGTTGGTAGTCCAGGAGAGATCATCAGAGATGTGTGTGCCCAGGAATCTGAAATCCGGGACCCTTTCCACACAGTCCCCGTTGATGTATAGTGGGTCGGGGTCTGCACTGTTCTTCCGGAAGTCCATTATGAGTTATTTTGTTTTTGAGGAGTTCAGGACGAGATTGTTCTCTGAACACCACGTTGCCAGTCTTTGGACTTCCATCCCTGTAGGCTGTCTCGTCTCCTCCTGAAATAAGACCAACCACAGTCGTGTCATCTGCAAACTTGATGATGGTGTTAGTGGGATGGGTGGGGGCACAGTCGTGAGTGTAGAGGGCCTAGAGAAGGGGGCTCAACACACAGCCCTGTGGGGAGTGTAAGGGTATGGGAATGGTGGGGGCCTAGTCTAACGGTCTGGTGACGGTTAGTTAGGAAGTCTTTTATCCAGTGGCAGGTGGGTTGGGAAAGTCCTAGGTCAGTACCTTTTATGACGAGTCTGCCCAGAATGATGGTGTTAAAGGCAGAGCTAAAGTCTATGAAGAGCATCCTCACATAGCTCCCCTGGTGTTCAAGGTGCGTCAATGCCGTGTGAAGAGCAGTGGCGATGGCATCTTCTGTAGACCTGTTCGCTCTGTAGGCAAACTGGAATGGGTCGAAGGTGGGTGGGAGGCTGGCTTTGATGTGCTGAAGGACCAGCCTCTCTAAGCACTTCATAATGACCGGTGTGAGTGCGACCGGACGGTAGTCGTTGAGGCCGCTGATGACAGTCTTTTTTGGCTGTGGAATGATTGTGGCAGACTTCAGGCAAGGTGGGATGATGGATTTGGAAAGGGACAGGTTGAAGATCTTTGTGAAGACCTCGGAGAGCTGGTCTGCACATTCCTTCAGCACCCTTCCTGTCACACCATCAGGGCCAGCAGCTTTCCTCGGGTTCACCGCTCTGAGTACACGCCTCACATCATGCTCCTGCTGAGTGAGGATGTGGCTGTTGGAGGCTGGTGGAGGCTGGTGGAGGTGTTGTGTCAGACACCACTGCTTTCACCTCAAATCGAGCAAAGAAACAATTAAGTTCCTCTGCCAGCGAGGCGTCCCCGTTGACAGCCGTGCGATTGCTGAATTTGTAGTTGGTGATGTGCTGGATGCCCTGCCACACCCGCCGTGGGTCGTTGTTGGTGAAGTGGTCCCCAATCTTCCTCTTGTAGGCCGCTTTAGCATCCCTGATGCCTCTCTTCAGGTTGGCTCTAGCATATACTGCCTCCCCCGGGTTATTTACCCTGCCTACGCCCTCTGCAAGGTCCATGCATGTCGCGCAACCCTTGGGGACACCACAATATATATATATATTGTGGTGTCCCTAGGGGTTTGGCGACACTCACGGACCTTGCAGAGGGCGTAGGCAAGTTTAAGAACACGGAGGAGGCAGTAATATAAGCAAAACAATAATTGATTAAACAATACTCTTGACAAAAACCACACAAAACAAAGGGCGGGGTATTCGGGGGAATACAAACACATAAAGTCTACAATCTTTATCTCGTCGCCGTTGTTACAAATCCAGTTCAGTTCCATAATCCAGTCCGTAGTCGGTACACGAAGGGGAGTCCTCAAACAATCCAATTCTAAACACAAAACAATCCAAAAACACTCCAAATTACTCTTCCACACTCTCTCTCCAAATCCTGGTTGGTCAATAGACTTCACAGGTTTGCTCTCCCTGAATCCCAAACACGTTCCTACTCCTTTTCAATGTGTGATCCGAATCAGCCCTTTAAATAGGCCTCCACATGGCCTTCAGCTGTTCATTAGTCCCAATGCCTTGACTCCGTTCAGATGTGACTGTGGCCTGCTGGTTAATGTAGTGTTTCCTGGCTCCCATATGTTGGAGGCCAGGCAGCCATTTCCTTGGGCAGCCCCTTGGGCTGCCACAATATATATATATATATATTATATATTTGTACCTAGTTTAGCTAATTATTGTGCCCTGCCTTTTCTTATAATTATTACATGTCCAGTGGTGAGTAGCCTACCTGTTGTTGGAAGTACAGTAGACCAACATATCTACAGTACTGTAGCAGGTGTCAAAGCTGTGTGCAGGAAAACCTTGTTAGTGCTATGTTAGTGTTATGTGAAATTAAAGGTTTTGATGCTCATTTGAATTTCTTGTCTTTTTTGGCTTTTTATCAAGACCTTTAACTTCTCACTTAAAAAGTACTGTTTGGGATTTAACGTAATAAACCTCAGAATAAACAGTACAGGAGTCCCAGAGACAGTAAAGGATTATCAGAAACAGTACAGTAAATGAGACTCAGAGACAGGAAGGGACAGTGGCACAGTATGAAAAACTCAAAGACAGTATGTATGCTGGCGCCCTACCGTCACCCAACTCTCTCTCCCTACCTGCTCTAGAGGCTCCCCCCTACCCCATTTCGGCATGCAGACTAACTTACTAAAGGGCATACTAATTAGTTCCTGGAAATCTACAAATTCTGCAGGGCAGTCGAGACCAGCAAGTTGGGCTTCGAGATCAAGAATCTTGCTCTCTAGATGCTTCACAAGCTGGCAATGGTCGCAGACGAAACCCTCCTGGAAGTCTCCTTCCAGAAACGCAATCATCCTGCAACACTCGCACTGCACTGCCGATGGCCACATTTTCACCCCTAAATATATCTATTGCTCTCCCTGCACTGAATGAATTACTGCCAAAACAGAGACACCAAGTCAATAAAAATACTATACTCGAGGTGGTTCCGAACAGTCAGGTGCAGAAATGTCTAAATGGAAACAACACTTAAAGCTAATTTGAAAACTTTCGGTCCGGTTGTCTGTAGCAAGAGCGCTAGTAGCAGCCAACCAAAACGGCTATATGCTCAATGCTTGAAATATTACAATTAAATTGAAATTTAAGCCAACAAAAGCTAGTTAGCTATAGTATATTTCCCTGCTCTTGGATTTGCTCCTGAGAGGGCGAAAAACACAAAAAACCTAGCGTCAGCTGGGTGTAATGCCAAATCGGTAACTTTTTAACAAGCTTTCCGAAGCTAGACGGGGAAAAAATGGAAAATTCCCTCTCTGTCCCCTAACGGCGACAAAAGTTTACCTTAAGAGCAAATCTTTTATCTTTACCCTTTCTGATCACAAAACGCTGAACCCTAAGCAACAATACAAAACACTATCCCAGTAATATCACGACAGCAACAAACAATCCGCTCAAACAAAAAAAATACATATATAAAGACACGTTAAACATATGCTAATAGTGCATGGTATAGTCATAGGTTATTCAATTAAATATGCTTCACAAAAACATTCCCACCTATTTACATATACTGAAATATAACAGTTCAAAGCTCAATAACTGTGATGGCCTCATGCCTACATTTGGTATCATTTGAAAGAAAAGCCATTGTAGTTTATGAGGGTACATAGGGACACAACACAGCCTAAAGAACCAAAGATCAAACCTAAAAAAAGGGATGTATAGTTTTCTTGTGTAGAAACTCATGTTTGAAAAGAAGTAAAGAGTCACATTTCATGATAGACCTATGGATTTTTGTATATGCTTTGTACAATATGTCAAGTAAGTATGTGCAAGTGGTGTCACCGGTGGTCTCCAAGTGTTCCAAAACCTATCCAAAGTGGCCAAATTGGCCCAATGATTTCTATTCACCTCTGTGACACTGGAACACATAATAAAACATTTTGATGATGATAAAACCTGTTTTATCACCCAAAGGATTATTGTTATTTTTCTCACAAAACAGATATAAAGTGATGGCTCAAAGTATCTCCTAATGTCTTCAAGTGGCCCAATTCACTGTGACACCGAGAATCACACTACAACATGTTGATGCCTATGATGCTATTTTCATGCCACATAATCATATTAGTGGTAGAATGTTCAGGTTGCTGTTTGGCCAATATGTATCGGAGAATGACGGGTATGGGCTTATGTTGTACCAAAGACCCAGCATACCCTGTGGCCTTCCTGGACTAGGGTTGAGGATCCCTGCATTTGCTATTGTATCACAAAGAGTGATATCATCAGGATAATGGATGTTGAAATTCTTGGAGGAAAATTATTTGCTTCTCCGAGGAAAAGTGGAACAGACCATAATGTATCAGAAAGAAAGTACAGCATAATAACAGTTAGCTAGTATGTTTGTGACAGTAACAGATTGCTGGACCACTATAGTTGTGATAGATAGCCAGCTGACTCCACACCTTACCATCACTGGGCTACTTCAAATGGGTTATGAAAATGATGTCTGGTATTATACATTTCCATGCCAACAGAATTGTTTTCTGAACATGCTGCCTATAACAAGCTTGCTATCTGTCTACATATAAAAATAAATATGCTCCTGTTATTTTGTTTAATTTTAAATTTTATTTTGATATTCTTTAGCATTATCATCTTTCCTCTTTTATTTTTTTGTGAACAACTTTTGAGAAATTAAATATTATCTACAAATAGGAGATAACCAGCTAGCATGTTGTTACTGCTGTGATCAATTGATAATTAGGAGTGGGAACCAGAGAATGTTTATTACAAATAATTTATTTTCCATTTTCATGTCTATCAAAAATACTCAAAAATGTGTAAAAGATCATTTGTTTGAAGCTTGGCATTGTAGTCCCTCTAGCAAAACAGAGAACAATAGCTGCGTGTGATGGCATGACCACAGTATACTCTGCTACATTGTAGGATAGAAAACGTAAGTTTATAACCTAGCTTTGGGCTGTTAAATAGCTTTCTTGCAAATCAGCAGTTTAATTTAAGTGTTGTTTTGTTAAGTCCTTGTATCATTGACAATGTGAATTAGCCAAATATAAATAAGATTTCAATTAATGGCTGACGTTGTGGCATTATTCTTTAACGCCACACAAATGCAAAGAGCACAATGATACTGAAATAAAAACTGGGATGCAGAACAAATGTAGCTACAGTGGTTCCATCAGGCAAAACAATTGTTTGGCACTAGCATGCTCATGTTATCTCTGAAAAGTTGGATGATGGTAAACTTATTTAAAGGGTTTGTCTCATGTTCAGTGTTGTCCACATAACTGAATGGAATTTAATTGGTAGTTTACCTATAGATACTTTTTCATTTCAATGAACTGTACATTTCCTGAATTTAACCCCATAGATTAGTTAGTGATAGTTCGCTCTATTACTACTTGCTAGCCTATGTATACATGGTCAAGATTAAAATTCCTGTTTTCCACCAAAAGACAATGGGGCTTATTCGTAAACAGTGCCTATACACAGATTTTCTGCCTTTGGAGAATTAGCTTGCCTCATAGAGACAAGCAGTGAACTTGTGTGGGCTGGGCAAATCAAAATAAAATAGGTTATTATTGGCCACTAAATTGGGAGAAAAAACTGGAAGAAAATCCGAAACAAAAGAGTACAAACGGATTTGCATATGTCCCAGATCAGTTGTCTGCACAAATATATGTCTACAGAAAATGACAGAATCTGCTTGTAACTTGTAACTTGTGATGAAAAATATGAATTATATTATACTTATGAGAACAAAATAGTTGTATTATTTGTAATAATATTGTATTACTGTATAACACAGCACAATTTTGTACACGCTCTATAGAGTCTGCATGGTTATGTTGATTGTGTTATATATTTAATTATGTATAATTGTTTTAAGGCTGCGACATTTATCAAAAAAATGACAGTTATGGATACCTTCTAATTGTTGATATTTATACGATATCGATATTTTTGTCATAAATTATTTTCAAAATAAATGTTCTGCTGCATGCAAAACACTGAAACCTGCAACAATGTTTAAACATTGTTGCCAAGGAGATGACAGAGAATGGAGAGAGTTGCTTTCCTTCTTTAGATGACCTTGTGAGTGGATCAACAAACTGAATGGACCATGTGACACCATGAATGTTTTGATAAAATAAAACCTATTATATCTATCTATATAGCCTCTATGTATGCTTTTATCAAGAGACAATATCTGAGAACAGTATGCCATTTTGAACTTATTCCAAATTCTGAAGATATCCACTTGGTAGAATTTGGTGGAAGTTATTTGTGCTCAAAGAACAATTGTATAGGTTGCCAGCAGTTTTTCAATGTATTAGCACAAAGAATAAAGGCTTTTTAAATTCCTGTGAGTGCCTTGGAACTTTTCTACCCCTGTATCCAAAGAGCACCAGCAGTTATAACCTTTCACAACCTTTAAGCATACAAACTACATATATACATATTTTTGACATATACAGTTTGTATGAAATAATTAATCAATTTGGCTTTTGCACATTTTATTTAATGAAATCAAAATGAATGTAATTGGGATTTCTTGCCACTGCTCAACACAAAATACCCTATAATGTTTTGTTAATTAATTACAAATATTAAAGAGACAATAATTGATAATGAATAAGTATTCACCCTTTTTCTAAGACATTAGAATTAAGGCGTTACAAATTATTTACAATTGAATACACCTGTCTGTGTAGTTGGTTGTTTCCACAGTTGGTTAGTGCATTTCTAAACAAATAATTAGACAATTTCTAGACAATTTCTTCATCATGAAGACCAAAAAACATTGGAAGCAAATCCGAGGTTATAGCCAGCTGATACGGTTTTTCAAAAGCACCAATAAAGTGAAAGATATAACAAGATTTCAAAGACTTTTAATACCCCCTGGAGCACAGTTAAGTCCATCATAAAGCAATAGACAGAATATGGTACAATTGTGAATTTCCCTAGAACAGGCTGTCCTCCAAAACTGAGCATCCGTGTGAGAAGGGCACTTGTTAGGGAGGCGTCCAAGAAGTCTGTGGTAACAGTCTTCCATGGCAGAGATGAGAGAAACTATCCATGGCACAACAATAGCCCAGGTGCTTCACAAATCTGCACTTTAGGGAGGGTGGCAAAAATAAATCCATTGTTGAAGAAAACTCACATTAAATCTTGCTTTGAGTTTGCCAGAAGGCATGTGGGAGACTGTGAAACTAAACGGAGGAAGATTCTATATCTGATGAGACCAGGATTGAGCTTTTTGACATCAACGTTAGGCGCTATGTTTGGTGCAAGCCTAACATGGTGCATCATCCCGTGAACACTATCCCAACCATGAATGTTGCTTCAGGGACTTGAAAACTAGAGGGAAAAATGGATATAGACAAATATTGGTGGAAAACCTGCTGCAATCTGCAAAAGGCCTGGGACTTGGGATAATATTTATATTCCAGCAGGACAGTGACCCAAAGCATACAGCAAAAGCCACATTGGAGTGGTTTAAAAACAAATCATTGTCCTGGAGTGGCCAAGTCAAAGCCCAGACCTCAATCCCACAATTTAATACAATTGTTAAATAAACACTCTCACTATGCAATGCAAGTGATGGGAAACTTCACCTGGGCTGGTTTTGAAAATGTTGGTTAACATGTTGAGCCTGTTATATTTCCTGTTTATTTGTGTGTACTTCATAGGCATAACAAGTATAAAAACATAAAACATATATATTAAACATTAATTTTCATTATGCCCCCCAATATGTAATATGTGTATATGCCCTTGGTGTATTTGCTTTGCACACAAATATAAACTTAGATATCCTCACACTGATATTCTGATATTCTCATATTATGAAGATGTTTTCCTGTTTATTATTAACAAGCTAAATAATTATGGTTTGTACTTCAATAAATTTAATTGATCTGAATAAAAATTCTTAGTAGCAGCAAAGGTCTGTGCAATATGGTCCATGAGAGTTCTGTGTTTTTGTCCATTGGATATAATCACCTAGCTCATGATTTCATTTTTTTCCTACTTGCACGTTCAAGTGGTGGGTTTAAGAAGCTGCTGCCATCCGTTTAATGTAAACACTATTGTGAAACTGTCCTCTGCTGTGAATGTGTTGAGATATTCTACTGGCATGAGTGGGGAAGTATAATGACAATCTTGGTTTGCTTGGATCAAGCAGGAATTGTGGGTAATGAAGGAAGTAGCATCTCTGTCAGCAATAGTCAGAATAGAACATTTCAGTCTAGAGTTTTGGAAAGTTCTCAATTTGTGTTGATGCCTTGCCAACTTTAAAGTGCCAACAAATTTTGAAATGAGGTTCTTGCCACCTTTGTTAGCTTGCCAGTTGGCTCGTAACAGCAATGTATCCAAAGTGCTCAAAAAAGTTTGTGTTTGAAAGTGAGATCAATTAGAAGAAATAAAACAACGTAATTTGAACTGGAATTGCGTGGCTAAACCCTTGTGTGAAAAGCAGGCGTGTAATAGCCTGAGGATGCCCCTTTCATTGTTTCAGGAAGGAGCCTTGGTACAGTGCTCATGTTATTGTTGCAATGTGCTGCAATATTTTCTTCAAACTTCAAATGTATTTTTTTTTCTTCTGGCTGACATATTTTCCAGGTCAAAAGGAAATAATAAAAAATATGCGCATGTATAAATGACTTATTCTTTTTGAAGTGCCTTTTGAAAAAATCTGCTAATAAATAGTATAAAGATACTGGGCCAGATGCATTTCGATGATCAGAGTGGTTTCCCGACTGAATTAATTCAATTGTGGTGGGGTCTACAGTGTGCCTCACAGTCATTCCCTGACAAAAACAGTCATCTTATTTACACGCTTCACAATGACCCACCACAAATGTCGAAAAGAGGAATAAGGAGAAAAAAAAATTAATTAGCATATTAATCTTTTTTATGCCGTCATCTTTCAGGTCCTGGAGACTACGGTGTAATTTGAATCTAAACGCTTTCCCGGCATTAGAATTCATTTTAGATGGGTCAATTGTTCCATAATAAAAGGATAGAAGGTGTACTTCATGCCCAAGATTTATGTTTGCCATTTGTTCATATTCATGTGCTACTGAATACCCTCAATTCAAATGGTGATGGCAGCTCATATCAGTGGAGCTCCAGCCCCACAGATCACTTACCGGCAGCCATGAATTTCATTTGCAGGACAAAAAATACAGAGAAATTAACTCCAACAGTTTATTGATTTTTGCTCAACAGAAGCCTGTATAACAGCTCTATTGCCCTCATAATGATTAGTGACAAAAGTTTAATTAAGCAATTATGAAGCCAATAATAGAGTTGTCTGGTTTGCTTAGCTTTAGACTGTTTAAGACTTATCTCCCTCTTGCACATCATAGCAGCTGGAATGTGCTTGGAGAGATTAATGCTGCGAGAACACAGATGCCCACTTTAATGCTGCTTCGTGATGCCGTCTGAATGAAGTTGGGAACACAAGCTTCCCTTTATCAAATTACAAGTCTGCTTTTCATGAATATGTAGTAAAAAAAATCCAGTTATGGCTTCAAGGTGTAATTATAAAGACATACAACAAAAACGACACACAATTCTGCTTTAGTAATCCCTGCTATGAAATATGCATGATAATGTATTACTGAATAGAGACTTACAATGTTCTAAGAGGCTTTGGCATTGTACAGCCATCCAAACAATTGGTGGATATTTATGAACGTTACTTTAATGTTTTATTTGATTTTTCATTTTCTTAGTTTTTCCTCTATCGTCTTTAAAAATGATTAGATTCTCATCCTTCTGCATGTCTATAGATACTCGTAAAAAAAAGCTTTGCTTCACAACTTTGCACCAAAGTGCCATTTGAAACAGATATATAATGTGCAAAATGTGTCTGTGTATAACAGCTAGATTCGAAAAGCTCTCATAGCACAAATGGAATGATCATTTTAGAGCCACATTCATTTTGTTCATTTTTGTTCATTTGGCCAATGCATACACTTTGCCAAAATTGTTTATGAATTATAATCAATAACTGAATGCATACCAAAATACAATAATAACATATCTATATGTATATAAATATATAGACACATACACAAACAGACAAATTATATTTGCATATATATATATATATATATATATATATATACATACATACAGTACCTTCCTAAATTATTCACACCCTTTTTACAGATGAGCAAAGAAGATTTTATAAAATAAATAATATAGGTAATTAGCTATATTGTATGCTCAAAAAATGGGAATTTTTATTATTTTATACTAATACAATTGCTCAGAGAAAAAGATTGTGTAATCTTTTTTTTTCCCAAAAATATGGGCCACAACTAAGTCGTCTTCGTGTTTCATGAGATTATATTCATGATTCATAATCTTTCAAGATTTTGAGGTCTTGTGGACTGCCCTCTCCAATTCAAACCACACAATTTTGATCAAGTTCAAGTATATGGAGATTGATATGGTCATTGCAAAACAATAATTTTGTTGTCAGTTTCTTGGTTGATTGGTTCTTGGGATCATTGTCTTGATGAAAGATACATTTTCAGCCAGGTTTCAGCTTCCTGGCATAGGGCACCAGGTTTTGGGCCAAAATGTCTTGACACTTGCTGGATTTCATAATTCCATTGACCTTCCATTGACGCTAGGGGCGTCGGGCTTCAAGTCACACAATAAAATGCCACACAACACCTTTTAGTCATATGTCCAAAAGCAGGATAATATTTTTCCCGATGACACCAATCAGCAAGAGAGGAAAGAGCGTCTGCTAAATGCTTAAAATGTAAAAAATGTAAAATGAAATTCTTTGGGGAAAAAAGGCAAATGTAAATACAAATTTAAAACATGAATGGACATTATAAAATGTATCCTACATAAACACACATTGTAAATTCAGAAAAGTCAATAATAGACCATGTATTAGTGTAAAGTAGGCTATAAATATCCCGTGCACATATCCATGTTTCATTGTGATGAAAACAAAAGATTCTCCTCTCTTGTTTTCAGCATTTAATTTAGAAATTGCTGCTCTTCTCCCTTCCCTTCTCACAGTCAGCACAAACAGAAATCCCTGTGATGCTCTTGGTGCCATTTCCAAACTTACATCTGTTGTAATTGTAATTAGATCACCCCCACAATATTGGCAAGCCCAGGTTTATTCACATTGATAATTAATAATTATGGAATTATACTGCATTGCCTTCTCCCCTACCCTCACCCATTCTCACCCATTACACTAATGGTTCTGTGTATACATAACACAATAAGTGTGACGCGTAAGTTTCAATGTTCCATTATCATATGTTTGGGGGGGAAGGGTGTCCTATTTACATTAGAGAGGCAGCATCACCCAAAATATGTCATGGTGACAAGAGTAGTATTGAATTACAACAGTTGTTCCATTTGTCACATTTAATTTCAAGCAACAAAAGTGTGTTGAAAAAAACATATTTAGGAAAAGTCAGGAACTGGGGATGACTTGATTTTCCCAACGGCAAAGTTATGTTAGTTTTAAAATCGGCAAATGCCTGAAAAACGTCATGGCACTCCTGGTGTAAAGAGTCCCAGGATCAGTAGATGCAAAACTTCCGCATAACTTCAAAGATCCACCACCATATTTCACTGATATTTTCAACGTAAGTGTCATTTCAACACTAAACCAGCCACTGTTGTGCATGGCTCAATTCTCTGTCATCTAACCATAACACCCGGTTACAATCAGAGCTCCAATGCCATCTGGCAAACTCCAGATGCTTATTTTTGTTGATTGTCCTCAATAGAGGCCTTCCAAAAAGCCTATTGGCATGGAAGAGGCCTATCATGTTAGACTGGACGACTTTGTGTCCCCAACATGCAACCACATTTAGTAGATCTCCAACTGTGGCCCTTGGATTTTTCTTTGCTTCCCAAACCATCTGCCTCACTGTGCTTGGGGGTAAGATGCCCTCTACCAGGACAATTTACCACTATTCAAGTGTTTTTAAACGTCTTAATTATTGTCTTAATAGTGGACATTTTCATTTATATTTTTAGTGGATATTTATTTTAATAACTGCCTCCTGACTTATGAAGGTCAACAACCCTTTGTCTTGCTTCTTCTGAGAGTTATTTGCCTTTCCCCATGGTGATGGATGACAAATGGATTTTATGTGAGCATGGATGTATATGAAGACATATGATGACTCTCCCAGGCAAGTTTACCACTGTTGAAGTGGTTTTAAACTTATAAATTATTGACCTTATACTGGTGGGATCTTTACTTTCTTTATTAATTTGTTTGTTATCATCTCCTGACTTTTGTAGGCCAACAACCCTTTATCTGAAAGATCTTTGCCTTTCCCCATGATGATGGATGACAAATGGTGAATAATTGTGACACATTTCACATGGAAAATAAATATTACTTGTTAAGCAAAATCTTATTTGAATTGTATTTTTTGTATTGTATTGTATTGTTTGTTTTATACAGCCTTCTCCCTTCATCTTCGTCAAAGGTGTGAGTAATTTTGGAGTTGACTATATATATATATATATATGATATATATGATAAATAGTTTTTTTACATGTATATATATATATAGTGGAACTTGTTAAAATTTCACAAGCAAGTCAAGTCAACACACCATTTTGCTTATGCACTATAATATAAAAAAGAGGGAAATATTCACCTGTTTGAAAAAAGAAAGAGAAACAACACTGCTTTTTTCTGTCTGCAGGGGCTGCAGATTTTACCTGGCAGGTTTTGGGAGGTTAAAAAAACAACTTATAAACATTGAGCAAATGCTCAGGTTTATTTATGCAGTCGGTTCGCAGTCAGATCGGCCGGCTTGCCGTCTGTGTAAGTTTTGACTACAGCTGACACCCACACTTTGAGGAGCAGCGGTTTGGGCCTCCCCAGCCACAGTGGAAAGCTGTTAAAGCCTGCGAAACTGTGAAAGGGACAGCACTCAGAGGATTTTTGGAGCAGACTGTGCTCAAATCGACCCCCGCCATAATGGACACAATGTCCTAAAGACGTATTCCTTTCACAGCCCAAGTCCTGCGAGAACGAAATGAGATAAAAAGCAGAACGGAAGCCACAATGCTGCATATTTACACCTGTGGAAATTACTTTGCAACTGCTGACATCTTAAAATGCCTTTTGAAACGTTTGCACATGACTTGATGTCTCTGTGACTAACACCCCATTTAGGACAGCATATCTTCATAAATACAGAATGTCTTCCAAAAATGTCTGTTTCATGCATCCACAGGGCTACCAAATTCAAGTTGTTACAGTCGTAACATATGTTCGATAATGTAATCTATGATCCATGGAAACATAGCAGCAATGTTGACTGTATACTGTGAAGCAAGTAGAACTTTTCAAACTAAATTTCAGTTGTTTACAGAAAAGAATTGCCCAGTAGGCTTTGGCCTTTACCAATAAGGAGTGACAAACAAAGAAATGATTAAAGGGTCAAATATAATATATAATATAGGCTCCAAATTAAGTTTTCCAGCATGTACAGAAGGGTTGTGTTTATTTTGTGCCTGTTATTTGGCTTTTGCTGTCTAAATCATTCTCATCACTGACTTATATGTGACAATCACCACTATGTTAAAGCTTATTTGCAACAAATACAGCAGACCTTCCCTTGTGTTCCCCTTCCCATATATTTTACGTTTAAACATTCAAAAGCCTTGTGTCCTTAGCTTATTTGTGAGAGAATAATGGCATTGCTGACCAATATGCTGAGAGAAGATTCTGTAAAGGCACTTTCAATCACTAACTGTAGATAAAACAACTCATTTTTTTGTGATGGTTTCATGTGAAATCTTTGGCATGCTTTTACTGATGCATGATGTATCTTTAGTCTCCAATTATATCTTTCCTTTATGAGCAGATACAGTTCCTCAATTATGCAATGTTCAATTTGATATTGCTGGTCTGACTAGTGAAGCAAGCATCAAGCCACACTGACTCCAATAAGTTTTAAACAATGATTATTTTGGAATGACTAGACATGTATTAAAACAGCCTTAACTTATACATATGTGATTCTGGGGATAATAAGTAAGTTTCCAAATTATATAAATGGTTAAAATAACAAAGGAATCTACTGCAAGTGCCTTAAAAGTGCTTTATAAATAATATTTGTTGACTACATGTGGTATTACTGTATATTCGTGCATTTCAGAATATTTTTTTAATTATAATGAAAAGGTATTTTATCCATTTTGACATTAACTCATTTTTGGTTGCTAATGGGAGATCCTGAAATATATAAAATGTTCAAGTCAAATGTTTAATATGCTGCCATTGTTTAATTATGGTTATTAAAGTCATTACAGAAAATGTTTGGAATATCTGACTTGTCATGAAAAATGGAATACAGATAAATAAAATAAAATAAAATATGTACACATTTTATCAAAGTATTTTAAATTTCATTTGTTGAACAGTATGATAAGCAGTGATACAAATGGCATAGGATAACATGTTATCCTTTTCATATCACAACTCCTATCCTAATTGCATATGTACCACATTGGGGATTTTACTTTCATGCACAGATATCCTCAATAACCACCTAAATAGGGCTCACTGGAAAGTTAAGTCAGTTACTGGAGTGTAATGGGTTGAGAATCACAGTTTTCAGTGTAATTTTGCAACGTTCAGTTAGAAACGTTCAGTTATTGGAGTTATTTGTCCAATGGTTTGAATAACTGGAAAACTAAGGGAATGTAGGAAACACAGGTGAGTAAAACAACTCTATATATCTCTATATTGATATATTATGCATATCATTGACTCTCACATACAATACAGTCTCCTCTTTCCCCCTCTCCATTAGATAGAAGGTTGACATACAAAACAAAAACTGCTATATAAACCTCAAAGAGAAAGTTACCTTCTGTCTTGTTAACTGGAATTATATGCTTGTGTTTAACAGACCATAAGCTAATAAAAACAAGACAAGATTTTTCACAAACTAGGAAAGTATAATAACTGAATAAATGTAAATATATATATGCATATAGTTTTAAAATATATGCAGCTGTTCTCTTAAAACACAGCCTTTAACACATGATGAATAATCATGATTGTCTCATATTAACCAATCGGAATGACCCGACTGCAAAATAACATCTGGGAAATGGTGCTGGTGAATAACAAATGAAACACTGCCTATCGACAATGTGTCAGGCAACTGGTTCACCTCTCTGTTAAATCAAACCCCTGTTACAGAGAGACAAATAAGAGAATGACATGTATTTCATTTATTTTTCATGCTTTGGTGTAAATATATGGATGCACAATATCAGATTCCTATTGTTTTGTTGTTTGTTCTGAGGTCTGGGAAAGATAGCAAATGATAACGAATAAATACCACTCCGA
Organism: Aldrovandia affinis; assembly: GCA_029706075.1. Taxonomy (NCBI): domain Eukaryota; kingdom Metazoa; phylum Chordata; class Actinopteri; order Notacanthiformes; family Halosauridae; genus Aldrovandia; species Aldrovandia affinis. Next base: position 3,832,430 of record JAINUG010000018.1, on the reverse strand, counting down.
AATCATCGCAGCAGAATGAAATGCTGTGAAACTTATTCTCTTACTCGCTCCTGTTTTAATAATTCCACAGGAGAGGTATTGGCATTCGAGGTTTAACCCTCCAGCAGAACCATTAGTCTTATGACTCAAGGTCAAGGTCACTATGGGTCACCTCTGCTGTCCTCTCTCGGTTGTTAGGGGGAAAAACGTGAGCACTCCGACAGCCCAGAACATTGTGATGTTGTTGGCTGCTTCTTCCCCTGGCTGGATGGTGAAATGACATGCTGTAGGTGGAACAGTGTCTGGCATCATATTTAAGCTGGACTGCCACATCTCGGGAACATGCCCCATTGCCAGATTGTGGGCTAATTAAGGAGCTGTTGGATGACCATCAGTGCTGTCTCTGTGCTAGGTACCTGGGACCTGATCTGCCACACTCTCAGTGTGAGGGCTTGGAACACCAATGGTCATTAAAACCACACAAGACCTCCTCAATTCCCCAATGTTATTTTGTTTTTGACCACAGAAATATTCTTGGTGGATTTATTGAATTGAATGTGGATTGTCCAGGTTTTAATAAGGCAGGTCTGTGCACAAATGTAAATAGAGACAAACAGGCAGCATAAGCACATCCAAATGCTCATGTTAATATAATTAGCACATTTTCAAAGCTTTCAAAGCAGAGGTTTCAATAATGTTACTAGCAAATGATCACAAATTATAGCCGAGGGAACGCAAAGAGGAAACTGACCAGTCCTCACAGTCAAACACCAATGCATTATTTCCACATTTTTGTTTGTTTGATATTTGAATGATTTGGGGAAAATAAACAGACACCCAAAAACAAATCCGCCTGCACTTGCCGCGCTTCTGTGTAAATGTTGATTTCAAGCACATCTCATCTGCAGTGCGACGACTCAGCACTCGGAGTGGTTATTAATTGACTTGAAAAAACATGCGCTTAACCAAGTCCCTGGGTGCGAATCCTTCCCTTTTTATTTTATTTGGCATAATGTCTGCTTGTGACAGGCAGTGCAACATGGCAAAATGCTCCCGGTGTGACAGCATTCTTGTGAGACGGACTGTTTACTTAAGAGAAAGCCTTCAGTGCATCGCCTTTATTTCTGCCTGCTATTAGGAAAGTGGAAAGCAACAGGACATGGGTGAAATTCAGCGGTTTGCTAATAAGATGCCCATCATGCTCCCAGCGCTGATTTGCGGCTCCCTCTAACTCGCCATGATTACATTCTATGAAGCCTTCACTTCTCTCCAGCTGATCGTCTTGCTACGTGGCATTAATGACACTTCAGTCATTGCAGCTTTCAAGCAGGGCCCTTCCACAGCGAACAGAGAGTTGACATTTCCTGACATTTTCCCAACTAATTACAGTACAAATAATTAAGCATGTTCTCGTATGTAACAAATGAAGGCGAAAGCCGTCTGTCACTGACGGTGATTGATGACACTCTGGGAGACTTTATCTGATGGGTCCTGCCACAAGGTACCGGGGAAGCAAATTTATTAGAACGAACAATGCAAATTTGGCGTCATCTCATCCAGTTATGCACGGAAGCAATATCCGTGTCAAGGTGAATGTGACAATGAAAGCAAAATATTTGCATTTTGTGGAGCGGGTTGAAGGGGAAATCAGAGCCAGAAGATGACAGGCCTAATTATTTTGGCTCACACAGGCCAAGACAGCTGTTTCTGGTGTCCCGAACAAGCCTGTCACACAGGTAACCAAATAGGTCTGCATATGAGTCTGTATCCGACACTGTACTGAGATGTCTGCAGCTAATGACCAATGCTAATGTTGCTGCCATGTCTTAAAAACCCTATATGTGTCACAGTGCACTTTCTGCAAGGCAGTCAACATTTTGCTACATAATTATGTGTTAGAGAATTAATTCCTGCCTGTCAACTGCCTGTGCCCCACCAACATTTATTGACTGTGACAAATTGTATGTTGCCATGGCAACTTCAATTGTACCTAAAACAAAACAGTTGTTGTTTGAGAGATCAGGCCTACATCGAAGGGGCACTTTAGTGGGTTGAAATTGCTATGCTTTACTTAACAATGCAATGTTAATTCAATATAAATATGAACTGGGGGGACAGTCCATCGAATTGATAATGAAAAAGCTACATGAATAGAAGCCGATGTGCATAGCTGGAAATGTATGGAGTGATACACAGATTGTGTGCCACTCGTGAACTCATTCAATAGTTATATATATATATATATATATATATATATATTTAATATGATTTCCCTTTACCGTGTTGGGCATATGTATTTACAAGCACTTTGCTGATTTAAACAACTAAAAACATGAGCTAATTTGAAATACTCCAATGGTTTTGTTATCAGCTTCATGCTATGGAACCCTAGCTAATGTTGTTCCTTTACTCTACCTCTCCTTCTCTTGACACGATCGGCTGTGCTCCTCATTCCTTCACCTCTAAGAGTCAGGAGATATTTTTTACGGTACTCACTCAATTTTCTCTTGGTAAACAAAACATTTCAAATGTATGGCATACAGATACACAGTTATGATTTTTGGATATTCCACATCCAGAGCACTGAGCGGTGAGTTTATTTGGAGTGCGAAGTATGAATAATGAACAGCCCTGACTGGGATATTGAAGACTTGACAGGCGGCAGGGATTTGTAATTTTTTAGTCTACCATTGGCTAAACAAGTAGGCTTAACGTCTTGTACAGGAATCCGACATGAGGAAAATATAGCTACAAGCAGTGATTAAACAGGGCCAAGCACAGGCACAGGCCCCAATAATCATAAAACACAACGTCTCCATATCGCAGCACAGGAGAAAAATACATGTGAACGAGCTAAGAGTAGCTAAAGAAGAATACACATAGTAGGCATAAATTCTTCTGTCTATTATTAATTTTCCTCTTTGCAAAAACTAAATCATGTATAGTGATGTTTCTCTTTTGAAAAAATATAACTGTGTACATTATACATTCTGTTCTGGTTTACATCCTTAACCCATATCCGCCTAATGCATTATTCTGTATAAACACACTCATTGACACTCAGCCAACCTTCAGTTTAACACACCCTCTTGGAAATGAAAAGAGAAACAATAGGCAAATTATATATCATTGGAAAGAGCATGAAATTATCTTTATTTAGATGTATAAACCGATGTGTTATGCCTAATCACAAAAAAGTTGCAATTGAAAACTTCATATACAAATTATGAAAATGTGAAAATATGTATTTGTACATCATTTATAATAATACATAATTTGTGGAGCTATATGGTATGTCATATCAATTAAACATTTGATCAAATTAGTGTATTATATACAAAATATGTGTGTAAATTATGTACAGATAAATTCTTACATTTTTTGTCACATCTACATTTACATGTAACCATTTAGAAATTTGATGTGAATAATTATATTTCAATTAATTGAAATGAAATCTCATTCTTCATTTTGTTATTAGTTTCAAGTTTTTGCATGCCTTTTGTTTCTTGTGTCTGTTGGGATCATCATAAGCAAACTTCTGGTAATGGAAGCGGCCAAAACATGGATCAGGACACATATGCACTTCACATACAAAGTCGTGCAATTTCATATTTGTATTATGGACTTTATTGTAAACAATGCAAGCATTTAGGATAGTGATGTCAAGCATGTACCAAATGATTTTATACCACTTTAGTGACTTTGTTTGTCTCTTGTAATGGGCATTTTTTGTTTGCGAAGTCTACACCCTGCATGTGTTTGTTATATAATGATATAATATTTGGACATTGCACCTCAACACGCATTTCAATTTAATTGAATTTCTGCTACAGGCTTTTCCATAGATCAGCGGCTGTCATGTTTGTGCAGTCTACAGGAAATCCTGTAGACCGGTGAATGTACCATTTGTGAGGTCTACGGAAAATCTTGTCGTTCGGCAGATATGGGTTAAATGGGAGCTGAAACCTTGAGGGTGTAAGACCAATGCCTGTTTGGATATCACTGACTGTGAGCATCATCAGCTAAATACAAACAATGAGGTAATCCTGCCAGAGTTCTTAATCCTTACATTTCTTTTGAGCCAATGTTCATGTTTGCAACACTTCAACAATTCTGTTGAAATAATATGGAATATTGTATAGTTACACTGTAACAATATTTTGCAGGTAATGATTTTATCACTATATAACCTATGTTTGCATATAGTGAGACTATATTTGTCTAATTATTTTTCTTTTTTTACTTCAGATATTTCCTTGTTGTTTCACTATGCAACCTCTACTTGTACATAAACAAGAATTAACAAAACACACTCAAATTTGTTTCATGAGGAGCTGTCATTTCAGAATCTCACATAAAATCCACAAATTTCTGTCAAATCACATGACTTAGATGAACATAGGAAATTATTACAAAGCTGCCTACCAAAGCTCCCTACCATTAATTATGTTGGAACTTGTACACTATAAAATGGAGAAAAAAAATTAAGATCCATATCCAAACCATATGGACTATTGATCTAAAAAATATAGTGTTAACTCAAGGATTGGCCCTCTATAAATCTGGAAAGTTTCTTTGAGTTTTTAATCAAATTGGATATACTATTTATACCTTCTGAAAATAAAATTTTTCATTTTTCATTTGGAACCCATATGAATTGTTTTGTTGCATTAATACCCTATCTTTCTGGGTAGCCTCAATAGACCATTTTATTTACTATCAATGCTATTTTTATATTTTAAATAATAAATAAATTGTCTGTTTGGCTCTGCTTCCATTGAATTGTGTTTTATATAAGTGATCAGACCATTGTTGCATAGCTAACTATTCCTTCCTAAATGCATATCTGGAGTATTTCACAAAAACATTATCAGCCTGCCTCTTTCACAGATTGGCAGAGTCATTTTGCATCCTGAATCTCAATGGGCTCATAGTGCTGCCAGTACCCATCTGTTCCACGCAGGAGCCCAGGGACATGGCGGTAAACTTTGATCCCCACGTAGATTTTTCCAAACCCACCAGGATTTGCATGCCCCTCCTGAGTCATTGTGAGTCTGCCCTAGAGTACAAATTGTGGATTCATTATAAGTGTAGGCGGCAACCCGTGTTCTCCCAAAAGCAAAAAAGCACATACACAACATACGGTTATTTGGTAGCATAAAAGACAATGTATTGTTCATTGTTGGTTATAATATCACAAGTCAACGCCCATGCACAAGGAAGCAGAGCAAAAGATTTATCTTGTCATAAACTTATCATCCTGCTTCTATAAATAATTTAAGTACAATTTTTAGCAACATAATTACTCTTGACCTACTATCAACATTTGTCAAAGCTCTTGATATAGAAAAATAGTTATTTGTAGAAACTCTTTGTTTTTTCAATATAAACTTCTGTTATTTTTGTAACCTGGTACAACAAGTGCAAACAACTTTGTTGTTTTTATTAGTGTTATTAAGTTTTCAAATCTGCAGACCTGTTTGTTCTTTCTAGCATGCATTCCCTAAATCACTTTCTTTTCCCAACAAGCATAGCATAACAGATTCTGATAAAATCTTCACACTTGGACTGAAGTTGTACATTAAACATTTTCATGATGCTCACCACTGGCAATACCCAACATGGGAGAAAAACTTTATTTTTTTTCAATATTTATTCTTGCATAATTTTTTAATGAATGCTTTTTTTTTCTGTTTACAGACATCAGGTGCTGGGATATGAAAATAGTGAATTACAATTATAATAACGTAGCTTTGGGCAGAAATATCCTGCAACATTTCCTGACCTCCATGTATAGTGTTTTTTCCAAATGCAAACTATTACACCCCATGTGGCAGGACTTTTAAATGTGTTGAGTGTAGACCATAGGCAGTGAAGGTATATTATTGAACATTTGTCTCAGTGGCCTCTGGGAATGTACACTGTATTGAGCCAGATAACTGTCTTTAATCTCATTGTTTTGAGCCATGATTTGGTTTTGATTGTTTTGCAAAATTTAAAAAAATGATGCTACTTTAAATAAGTACTACCTCTTGTGTGATGTTTTCCTGCATGACAAAGTGTCAAAGAGAAGCCTGGAAACTGCTGTGGGTGGATCACCACAATTTTGTCCAGTGAGGATCCAATCTTCCAGCACATAGGTAGGGAGAGTGTATCACGGATGCAGGGAGATGTACCAGCCATGCTACAATGTGCAAACGGACTGCCTCAGAGATACTGTAGGTGTAGAGGTAACAGAGATAGAGATATAAACAAATAAACTAGCTACTAGCTAGCTGTCGAGATAAAGATTTCCTGCAGTTCGCTAATGGAAGGAAACACCCCCCCCTCCCCTTTCCCCCTCAGAACCCCCTCTAGGTAAATGACGTGAAGGTAGCTTGTGTACTTGTTTTATCCAAAAATTTATTTAAGAAAACATATTGACATTCTCTGGCAGGGGAAATTAGTTGGACTTGGACTGATGTAATTATTGGAACATTGTGTAGTGGTGTAGGACATACAGCAGAAATGTAAAGAAAAACAATAATGATTACTATGATGTTAGGGTGAATTTGTTATGTTATAAATATAATATTTTAACTCAAATGTTCAACTTTCTACAAATAGGTGTGGTGATAACTTCTCCCGAAAGCTGCACCTTTCATTTCTGATTATGCTCGTAATTATTTCAGTCAGCCTGATTTTTCTATCACCACATTTTAAAAATGATGAATAATCATACTGTCATACTGAAACTCCTTGTTCTGAATAAATGAATAATGTAGGTATAACACAATGTTTCAGAGAGCAGATTCATTTCATTCAAGGATATTTGTTTTTTGAAAGATAATGCATTTTGGCCATTTTTATGGTGTACTGCCAGAGCCTTAAACATAAAATATGATTAACCTACATTATATATCATAGCTTTCACGCTAAACTTCACAATCTATTTTGTAAATGGAGAACAAAGAACTTGTACATTAAGTTCACTTGGGGAGTAATGCACAACAATGTAAGTGCATTAAATGCCGCCAAGTCTGTTTGGGTTCAAGTCATGCCAGGAGATACTGATTTACAGCTTCTTATTGGAGTCTCTACATTCATAGAAGACAATTAGTGGTAGAACAAAGAATAGGATTTAGAGAAAAAAGGCATTAAACAGCGTAAAACAGGTTTAACATTTCCCATTATGAAGACACCAATGATCCTCAACCCCTTGGGATACAATACTTTGTTCTCACCATGCAACGGGCTGACTAATTTATTTTTTCTTTCTTTCTTTTCTAATTTCATATGTCAGAGCCACTACAGTAGAAGCTTACATCTTTCTATTTTGCCACAGTAATCCAACATTCTGTTCTGTCTGATCTTGCATCGTCTTAGGTCGTCAACAGTCATCAACATCTAAAGTCAAGATCCATCCTATCCTAAAAAGAAATTAATACTATAAATGCAGCACAATACGGATAATTAAGAAAGATTCATAGACTTAAAATCAATGTTCTTTCTCAGACTATAATGCCCAAGATATTTTATTAACACTTTGAATACTATTTTTAGGGAAATCATTACAATAATTCAACACTGCAGGGGGGTATACTCCAGCGGGGACAATGGGGACATATCCCCTAACTTTGAAAATATCAACGTTGAAAACCTTTGTTGAAAATAGGTGTGATAAATATGTGATATGATAAAAACAAATCTGTGCAACATAGTCTATAGTCTATAGCAATAACCTTAACTATGCATTACAATGTAAGACAGTTTTTTTTTTTTTCTTTCTTTTTGGGGCGATATAGATATGAATGACATTACTTTTCACAGGAAGTGAATGTGTGTCCGCTCCCATATTAGTCTGTAATAGCCACGTTGGTAGTATGGGTTGGCAGTGGGGGTGGCGGTTGGGGGACTGAATATCATCTCCATGCCCATCCAGTAGAATGCTATATTTCCCATGTGGAATCAGGCTTAAAATGTATATTGATGGACTTGATTCCAAAAAAGGCATTTTATTTTATTGATATAAAAGCCTTATTTACAAAATAAATCAGCTTAATTTAGGGTTGGGAGTTAGGGTTAGGGTTAAACTATGGAGTACTGGTGTGGAGGACGTCGGTCTCAGCCACGTGGGAGTGGCATGGTTGCCTGTCTTGTTTCATGTGGTAGAGGCCTTTGGAGCAGTGAGACTTTCCGGGGGCAGGTTTGGCACTCTCACAGGGTGTGAGAGTGAACTGTCGCCTGGAAGGGAGCTCCAAAGGCCTTAATTGGTTTAATTATTATTTGATTATTTAATTGGTGTCAATCAGTCAATTGATATGGAAGTCAATTGGCTGATTGGGTGTCTGTGTGAGAATGTGAGTTGAGTGATTGTGATTGGGTGATTTCCTCACGAGTCCCACCTGAACTAAGCCTATTTAAGAGCAGGTGGGGCGAGTGGGGAATCAGTCAGTCTTGTCTTGAAGTGTGTGTGAGTGCGCGTGCATGTATGTTGTGGAATGTTTGATGTTGAATGTTGGATGTTTAATGTTTGTGGAGTTTTGTGTGCGTTTGTCGAAGGTGACTGAGTAGAGTGCTTCCTGTTTGAGTGGGGAAGAGGGAGAGAGGGTGCACTAAGAGTGTCCGCCTCTCTCCCTTGGTGTGATTATGGAGGAGCGAGAGGGTGCCCTGGAAGAGGGTCCGCCTCTCGCCCTCGGTTTTAGTAAAGAGAGCTCGCATTCGACAGTGGAGAGTGTTTCTGAGCAACAGCCCAAGAACTCACTGAAAGAGTGGAGTGTCTTGGGGCTGGTTGCCAGAACTCTCACTGTGGGGAGTGGCGAGTGTCTCTGGATGAATGAGTAAGAGAACTCGAACTGAAAAGTTCTAGTGTCTCAGTATGAATGGGTGGGAAGCACTTGAAAGGTCACTGGATATGTGTGTGCCTGAGGAGGTTCCAGGGGAACTCTGGAGGAAGAGGCGGGGTGTCCCGTAAGTTTGGTTATTTTAACTTGTTATTTTAGTTTGTTGCTTTTACCCGAAAGCTTTGCGGCGAGTAGGGTGAAGATTTTGTGTCTGTGTTTCTGTTATATGTTAACCTGCTACTCCCACTGTCTCTCTCCCATGTCTGGGGGGAGAGACAGAAAAATGAATAAATAAAATCCGGTCTGTAGACCGACAAACTCCACTCCGTGTCTCCTGGCTGCTCTGTTCCCGTTCAGGGTTTGTCACGTGGCGTGTGACAACTGGCTTTACAGATTTTAGATTCAGAACCATGTCCAAGAGGAAAATAGTGGACAAGTGGGTTTATTTCTTGTAAAACTATGCAGCAGAATATTCTATCTAGCTAATAAGGGGATCTCATGGTGATTGTGTCTCACATGACATCCTCCTCTAGTCCCCTTGATGTCATACCTACCCGACTCCTTAAAGATGTTATTGGGGCAGTTGGCCCAGTTTTAGTCTCTATTGTTAAAAGTTCACTTGTTACAGGGTATGTTCCTGCTTACTTTAAATGTGCAGTGGTCCAGCCCCTCCTTAAGAAACTTAATCTAGATACCTCTGTTCTGAATAATTACAGACCCATTGCAAAGTTGCCATTTATTCCTAAAATCCTGGAAAAGGTTGTTTCTAAGCAACACAGGTATGGTGTGGTTACAGGTATGATACGCAGATGCCTGCAATGATGTCTTTTGCCGTTTTACTGCACTGATCTTGTACGCTAACTTTGATTGTTCTCACCTTGTATTAATGCACATCTTGTAAGTCGCTCTGGATAAGAGCGTCTGCTAAATGCTTAAAATGTAAATGTAAAATGTAAATGCAACACGTATCTGAAATTAACAGCAATAATCTTTTTGTAAAATTCCAGTCAGGTTTTTGGACACATAGCAACAAAAAAAAAACCTCAAGGTAGTAAATGATCTGTTGCTTAATGCTGACTCTGGCGAATGCTCCATCCTAGTCCTTTTAGGTATCAGTGCAGCTTTCGATACCATACTGCACTGACCTGGTTCTTGTCTTATCTTTCAAATGGAAAATTCTCAGTCGTTATTGGTGATTATGTGACCTCATTAGCAACGATTACATGTGGTATTCCTCAGCGATCACATTTAGGGCCGATTTTCCTGATCCATATGTTATATATATCTATATGGTCCATCAACACTCCGTAGCCACTTTATTAGGTACACCTGTACACCTGCTCATTAACCCCCTGAGGTCGACTGGATCGCCGACGATCCGAGCAGCAATAAAAGTATATTACTATTTCTAAAGTCGCGAGATTTTATCATATACACGCGGCAAAAACATTGACAGAAACCTTAGACTTTCCGTGACTTTCCGATTTGAGCACTGGCAAATAATATGAGATTTTTTTTATTAGGTTAATTAGACCAAAAGTAAACCTTGCCTTTTCCTCTCTGTTTTACCTGGAAATACCGTCTCCCTTCTATTGACATGGTAACTAGGTGCTAGTCTCGGGGAGGGGCATGGGGCCATGTGTGAAATTGCCGTGTAAACAATGTCCCGACATTATATCGCATCTTGTCTGTGTTTTCGGTTGCGATCTGCCAGCAACTGTGTATGCTGATATTTATTTTATTTCCCATGTTTTCAGATACTCGTGAAAATATATGAATTTTGCGTCTTGTGACGCTATACGGAAATAATCAGAATCATTGGAGGATATTTAACCAGCTGGCATTCTCTGTTTTGGCGCTTGGACATTATCTAGCTTAGCTTGATAGTACCTATTGTGATTAATGTTTCTTGCCTCTCGAGAACTTGTTTGTTTGTGTGTGCTTATTGTTGTTTAGATTCCCAGTGTTTCGTTTAGTTTAGTTCCTGATCGTTGGTTATTTTGGATTGTTTTGTTTATGTCTTTCCGTGTCTTCGCAGACACGGATTTTGCTTTCGTTTTCCTACAGACGTTTAAAGATAAATAAATATCTTAAACCCCAAAAAAGGGCTACTTTTGATCATGTGCCTGTGCCCACTGCCAAACAGACTCTGGATGTTGGCAAACTGGCTTCTGTTGGTCGCAAGAAATGCGTACTCTGCAAGATGTCGGGGAAACAACAGTGCACTCCATGGGAGTGCAGGGTTTGTGATGTTCCCTTGTGTCTACAGTTAACCAGAAACTGTTTTGAGAAGTGGCACCAAAGACTGTGAAAGAACAGATTGTCTCACCATGTTTTAATTTGGATTTTTTGTATATGGGGCATTCTACCGAATTAGTTCAAAGTGCGGTCCCACAACAAGAAAAACTATTTAACAAAACAATTAAGTATTCAGACATAGATATTTACTAAGAATATGTTATGATCTATTTAAACCCAAGGCATTAAATGAGATAGTGATAAGCTAAATGTAAAAAAAACATCATTTATAGGGTACTTTCTATTGGGAAGTAGTTGTCCCAAACCCTGACCCCTACATTTAAATGTATGTAAATAACACTTAAAAATGTTTTTCGATTTTGTTCAATGGTGTAATTTCAAAGATCTTTATGATTAAGTTTAAACAGAAGTTGAAAGATTTAGATTTATTGTGGGTTTAATTTTTTAATTAAAAAACTATACTAAAAAAATCTTGTCCCCCGTTTTCATGTCACTACCGAAACCCCATAGTTTTAGTCCATTGGCTGAGCCTGGTTTTTAGCCACACCCCTGCATTTTTGACCAGGCAGTGACACTGCCTCCCTGTCCCTCATGGCTGCATGGTAAGTAGCTAAATCCCATACTTTTGAAATAAATGTGTTCCAAAGTCAGAAAATCTGTGTGTAACTTTAAAAATCGTCACCACCGAACACATATTTTCTTCAATTAAGTAAACTTTTGGGGGTTTTATGCAAAATATTATGTTTTTATGTGTGTACACCTCTTCAAAGAAGTGTATGCTAGCCATGTGCTTTCTAGAATTCTTTAGTTATGCTCAATCATCTATTTTCAGTATTTCCCTCACCATTTCCTTGGAGGGACCTCCCGTCCATCCTGAAAGACCCCAAAAGCAAAAAATAGCGGACTTTTAGATCGCTAACATTTTTAGCATAAGTCAATTGAGTTTAACATAGCGAAAATTAGCATCGCGGCTAGCGGAATCTATTTGTTACAGACCTTTCGAGGATACATTAATTAGCGTTCAGAAGCCTGACAGCAACAGCATAATATCAATGTTATTTGTCAATGTTTTCTTCTTCTTCTCTTTTACTGAACCCACTTGGGTAATTATTTTCCATTGATAAGTCATGTTTGTACTTTAAATGGTTATAGATGAACAATTGTTATGTCTTCAAAAATAAAATTATTTTATTCAGATTCAGATTCAGATTCAGATTCCTTTATTTGTTACATCTGTGATACTAGGTACACCAGAGTAAAAATCTTGGGCCTGGCCCCTCAACTTCGCAGCATCAGAAATACACACAGAAAAACCACACATTGTAACAGAATAGTACTACCACATGTAATACCATGTATTGACCACAAAACATTTGTGTTTGTAATATTCCCAACATAAGGCATGTTATGAGTTAAGATTAAGCAATAAGGTTGAGGGAATATGATACAACCTTGCAAACAAAATACTGTGGTCACTACCGAAACAGTGCAGTCACTACCGAAACACTGGGTGTTTTGTAAAAAATAAAGTATATTGAGTTATAAACTAAAATGTTATGATACTGACTGGTTAAATGTATGTTCAATTTCATCAATCATTAACTCTGAAATCAATATGATCAGTGTTATGCATTTTACAGAGAAAGATTGCATTTAGATTTTGATGAATTGTATAAATTGAACTTTGAAATTTGGTAAAAATTTCATTTTTATTGATTTAATTGTGAAAACCTTCAAGAAAAATGTATAAAAATACTCTTTAGAGAAGGGAAGGAAACACAATCTTAACAGATTCATATAATACTTTTTTACTATAGTGTATTACTATGTTTCGGTAGTGACAATTTTTGGGAGAGCAAAAACATTCCAAAAGAGTCTGAAAATACAATATAAAAATTGACGGTACTTTTACTAGATATATGTACTTTATATATACGGACAAAGTTTTGGGAATAAAACATACAAAATTTCAAAATATTTCCAACCTGACTTTGAACCAATTCGGTAGAATGGCCCATATAGTTTGTGTGATGTTTTCAATAAATCTTCCAAAATGAAACGCATATTGGCAAAACAATTCGTCACTATAGTTTAGCGTGTGCTTTCACAACTTTTGTGACGGCAGAAAAATTTACTCTTTATAACTTGTGTGTTTGTAGATCTATTTACAAGCTGCATATGATACTGACCAAACTATTGATGGCATATAAATGTAGCTGTGATTGTCCTTCAAATAAAAATATCAAACACTTTGGAGTAAGTGTGTGTTAAGTTGATGAAATTGAGATAAATATCAGACCACACCAAAATCACAAAGCTGCTCTGAGCTAAGCACGGACCTCAGGGGGTTAATGTAATTATCTAATCAGCAAATCATGTGGCAGCAACTCAATGCATAAAAGCATGCAGACATGGTCAAGAGGTTCAGTTGTTGTTCAGACCAAAAATCTGAATTGGGAAGAAATGTGATCTAAGTGACTTTGACCATGGAATGATTGTTGGTGCCAGATGGGGAAATGAGTATCTCGGAAACTGTTGATCTCACGCACAATAGTCTCAGGGGTTTACAGAGAATGGTGTGAAAAATACAAAACATGAGCGGCAATTCTGGGGGCGAAAACGCCTTGTTAATGAGAGAGGTGAGTGGATTATCACCAGACTAGTTCAAGCTGAAAGGAAGACGACAGTAACTCAAATAACCATGCATTACAACAGTGGTATGCAAAAGAGCATCTCTGAATGCACAACACGTCCAACCTTGAAGTGGATCGGATACAGCAGAAGATCACACCGGGTTCCACTCCTGTCAGCTAAGAACAGGAATGTGAGGTTACAGTGGGCACAGGCTCACCAAAACTGGACAGTTGAAGATTGTAAAAACGTCGCCTGGTCTGACGAATCTCGATTTCTGCTGCTACATGCAGACGGTAGGGTCAGAATTTGACATACACAACATGAATCCATGCATCCATCCTGCCTCGTGTCAATGGTTCAGGCTGGTGGTGGTGGTGTAATGGTGTGGGGAATGTTTTCTTGGCACACATTAGGCCCCTTAATACCAATTAAGCATAATTTATATGCAACAGCCTACCTGAGCCTAGTTGCTGACCATGTGCATCCCTTTATGGCCACAGTCTACCCTAACCCTAATTCTACTTCTAATGGCTACTTCCAGCAGGATAAAGCACCATGTCACAAAGCACACATCATCTCAAGCTGGTTCCACATACATGAAAATGAGTTAATTGTACTCCAATGGCCTCCGCAGTCACCAGATCTCAGTCCAATAGAGCACCTTTGGGATGTCATGGAACAGGAGAATCATGAATGTGAAGCTATCAAATCTGTAGCAACTGTGTGATGCTATCATGTCAACATGGATCAGAATCTCTGAGGAATGTTTCCAGCACCTTGTTGAATCCATGCCATGAAGAATTCAAGCTGTTCTGGGGGAAAAGCGGGCAGGGTCCTACCCAGTTCTATAAAGGTATAACTTATAAGTGGCCACTGAAGGTATATGCTACCTCTGGGCCAAATTATTCGTAATCACAATATTTATTTTCACTTTTATGCTGATGACACTCATTTGTACCTGTCAGTCAAACCAAATGATTTCAGCAAGTTAGCTCCTCTTCATGACTGTTTAACTGATGTTCAAGGCTGAATGTCCCAAAACTTCCTCCAGCTTAACTCTGATAAAACTGAAGCATGGATTCTTAGTCCAAGGCATGTCTCCGATCAAATCCAGTTGAATCTTGGCTCTTTTGTTTCTAATGTAAAGCCTACTTTGAGAAACCTTGGTGTGACTTTTGATCCCCATCTCAATTTTAACCAACATACAAAAAAGTTAGTTCAGTTATGCTATCACCAGCTAAGAACTATTTCTAAAATCAGGTCATTCTTGTCGTCTAAAGACACTGAGAAAATTATACGTGATTTTATTTCCTCTAGGTTAGATTATTGCCTATATACATGTTCAAGCTCTGGCCCAGCTCCAATTAGTGCAAAAGTCATCGGCTAGACTGCTAACCAGGACAAATAGGAGATCTCAGAATACCCCAATCTTGGCTTCTTTGCACTGGCTCCCAGTTGAGTTTAGAATTGATTTTGAAATTGTAGTAATTACTTACAATGCAAGGCATGGTTTGGCTCCAAAATATATCACTGACCTATTGTCACCTTACCATACCAGACGGCCACTCCGATCATCTGATAAGGCACTACTGGCTGTTCCGGAGTCTAGGTTGAAAACTAAAGGTGACCGAGATTTCTCTATCAAAGCTCCTAGACTGTGGAACAGCCTTACAGTAGATATTAGAACAGCTGTTTCAGTGTCCTCTTTTAAAACCCTTTTAAAAACATACTTTTACAGACTTGCTTTTACAATCTTCTAACCTTTGCTTTGTATTTGAATGAGTTTTTATTATTTTTATATTGTCATTTGTTTTATGCTCCGTCTATTTTCTTGTCTTTTATTTTAATCCCCTTTTTCAATACAGCCCTTTGTGCTGTATTGCTGGAAAGGTGCTATATAAATAAATAAATAAATAATAATAATAATAAGGAAGCAATAAATAAAAAAACTCACAACTGCAACTCGGCCTGTTTCATTTATGTTCGTCATGCAGTAGGCCTACATGCATCACCCTGGAGTGTGCATCACAAACCACCTGAATATTAATGGAGTGGACCCCCTTCCGATTCACATAAATGATACCGTGATCAGATGGTGTGCGCAACCATATAAAAATCCTGTTTAGTTCTCTGCTGGCTGTCGGCTGTAGGAAAAGTAATAAACTAATTTGCATGTTGGACAAGGCTGGAAGAAACTGCATGTACAGCCGAACTGATAGCCGTCTGGCCAACACCGGCTACCAAACCCAGGGCATCGCTCACGATATCGCCTTCGGTGCCCAATTATGTACTGCATTTTCTGTAGTACAAATGGAAAGAATAAAGCCCTTTCACATAAGAAAAACAATGTGCATACAAACATATATTTAACAGGTGTATCTTACTGAACGGTAGCGATGGATGGCCTACTGGCTTCAGTCTTTCATGTCCGTGCATTGAATAATCACAAGCTTTTAGCTTATAGTTATTCGTTTTTAGCGTAATCGATTACAGCTTGCAAGTTACCTATGGATTGGATGATTTGCCTCGACGTGGGGGGAAATTCACAATATTCACAAAACATTCTCATGTGATTTCAGATAACCAGGGTTGGGAGGGTTACTTTGTAAATGTAATTAGTGCCTGATTACTGATTACACGGCTCTGAAAGTAATCCGATACGAATACAGTTACATGTCTCAAAAAAGTAACGTATTCAGATTACTTTTAGAATACTTTTGGATTACTTACTTTTTCCATCACAGATGGGTATGTTTTGGGGTACAGGAGACATTGGGAAGCTGTTATATAGCCAAAGGTGATGCTACTTAGTACTAAAAGGGTGCTCAAACTTTTGCACACACCATGTTCACTTTTTTATAAAAACTTTATTAAAAACAAATGACCAGTAATGTTACAGACCTGAGAGCAGATTAACATAGTATACAGTAGGATGGCAGTCTAAGCACAATAAATTGTTTACTAGCTACCATTAGCTCAGCCTCACTTGTTGTCAGTCACTTGCCCCCAGTATATTATGCATTCAGCAGCAGTCTATTAACTTCGATTTTATCCCGTTTTGAAATGTTATCGTTTCAACAATAAAGAAAGCAGTATAAAATTAGCAGAGCAGTTATTGCGATGCCTCAAACCATAGTGTGGGAGAATCAGATCTCAGCCAGGGCCAGATAGACTGAGTGATCCGAAACCACATTTAACACATTTCTTCAGAGTCAGATGTAATCGGGTTTTATTGTATGCGAAATCACCTACAAGAAAACATAGTATGCTCGCCGCGCAGCCTAAGAATGCTGGCAGTAAACTTGTGACAGGGTGGACCAGGCCGTGTTTAACGTGGGCTGCTGCTGGCCACACAAACTGACCCACCAGAAACACAGGGACAGAGCATGGGGCTCAAAACTTCTCAAAAAAATTCCCACAGTAGGCTAAGGTTAGGTAACAGAGCAAATTACTGCAGAACTGTGTTCAGTAAACTGAAGGTTAGCTAACGTTGACTTACCTCCAAGTGCTTTTTGAGATTCGACATCGAGTCCTTTGATGCCGACAGTATCTTTACAACTGGAAGGCACAAGGTACACTGGACCGACAGATTTTTCCCATGTTCTGATTTAAACTGGAAATGGTGTTGATAACGGCACAAACTAAAAGCTGCTTTTTCTTCCATCTTGCCGCTATCAATGTTTGTCTGAGTGCAGGCGCGCACTTTTTTTTAACGCAGTTTTTTTTTAACGCACTTTTTTGGTTCTGTGCAGCGGCTGTAGTTTTCGTGAGCTGTGATGATAATCATGTAGGCATGATAATTTCGCTTTAGTAATGAATATTAGCTCATTAATGTTTGTAAGGAAAACTTTCCACCAAGAATTCCAATAAGTAATCCAAAATGTATTCACTTCAGGTTTATTAAAGTAACTGTATTCAGATTACTAGTTTTTCGAATGTAACGCGAGCTGAATACAGTTACTTGATTTTTGTATTCTGATTACGTAACGCCGTTACATGTATTCCGTTACAACCCAACCCTGCAGATAACCCTATGTTCATATGTGCGCATCAATAAAGTCACCAAATTGCACAGAGCGCCAGCGTTAAGAGGTGGTCTAGTTGGACGTTAGCGCAAACTCATTATTTGACACCAAACTTGCATAGCGCCGACTGTTTTCATTCTCATACCCCCTATTGCGCTGCCCAACCCATAGTTGCGCAAACGCCTTCATTGCGCACCACAAAATTGCCAAACTCGGCAGAGACAGGAAATATTCCATTTGCGACAGACGAAACTGGCAATTCGCCAGCGCTAGGGCATAGGGCTTAGCGCCGGCACGAAAATAGGGCCCATCAAGTCCACAATCCTTATCTTTCTCATTATCCGTGATCCGTAGTCCAAGTCCAATCCAGTTCCCCGATCCAGTCCACTAGTCGGTACACAAGCAGGGTCCTCAAAACAATCCAATTCAATTATAATACAAACAATTCAAAGAATTCTCTCTAAAACCTCTCTCCACTACACCAACCTATTCCCTCTTGGTGTCACACGAGTCAGTCCCATAAATAGGCTTCCGATTGGCCTTCAGCTGTCCATAGTCCCAATCGCTTGACTTTGTTCAGGTGTGGGACTGCAGGCTGCTGGGAAGTGTAGTTTGTTTCCTCTCCAGTGGCACCGAATAATTAAAGAGACAGGCCGCCATTTCCTCATCCTGCCCCTTGGGATGCCACAGTATGCAGTTACAATTATAAGAACAAGTATTATCAAGCTGGTGTTTCCTTGCTAGCTTACTTAGAGGTTGCCTACAAAGCTAACACACTTCATACTGTACCCTTTCCCAAAAATGCAGGCTCAATTTCAATACGCTCCCAACACCCTCGTGGCTAGATACCCTTTTTTGAGACATGTCTTAATGCTGTGGAAGGAAAATCTGAGAGTTGGAAGGGGCCTTGTTACACCTAAATTGCCACCTTCCAGTGGGTCTGAAAATGCATGGATGCAGAGATCAAGCCCAACAAGACTTTCTATTCTAAGGGGACATGGCTCAAAGATCAAAACAAGTCACTTGCTCACCAAATTTAAACAGTAACTACATCGTATGCAAGGTTTTCTTTCACAATTTTAACTAATGCATTAATGTAAAATGATACACAGTAATTCATCAAGTATCCAATTATGATTAGTCAACTTAGCTGATCATTTTGAAAATGAATTAAACTGGCCAGATAACATATTTTAGACATTTGTTTATTTCCAGCTTTCTAAATAATGTTTTAAATTGATTTAGCTAGATAACCACATTTTCAGCTAGCTGAAACTTAAAATTATGAAAATGGATTGAGCTTTCTATCTAGCTAAGTATCCAATGTAACTAGGTTATTTGTTAGCTACATAACTAAATTATTTAAACTAAGGTGCTAATAAGTTTGAAAATTAATTGAGTTACTTAGCTAGCCAAGCTAAGCTATCACATCATTTACTGTTTGATGTTTTTTTTCATCCAGAAAATAATAATCTAAAATACCACCAGTAGAGCAGAACATGAACATTATTAAATATTATAAAATTAAAGCATGGTATTTTCACTATATTGTACTTATCCTTGCATTGTGGAAATGAGTGATCTATTAATTGAAGAAAAAGTAGTGAGCAATTCCGTTTCTGTGTATAAGAGTTATGTGTTAGTGTAATCACTGCACCTGCTATTGAGAGCACCAGTGGGTGTGTCACTCCCATCTACACAAATACAGAGAAAGGAGTGCCAATCAGAAGAGGAATAACAATTAAAAGGAGCTATCTAGTAAGCTCAGTCAGCTCTACAAATAACATATTTATCTGCGTATCACATGCTGGTCTACTTTTTGCCTGTGAACCTACACTATATTTAGGTCAGGGTTTTAATATTTCAAGGCCATCCAATGATGCATTTTCCAAGCTAAGGCATTGTAAAATCAACCCCAAGTTATTAAAAATTTGAACAAATTGGCATGAGCTAATAACTGCTTCATATTCAGCTCCTATAGTAAAAACAGCCAGCCAGCTTAAAGCTGAAACGAAAACTGTATGTACAATTATACTACCTCGCCAGCTTTCTATGTCCACACTAACCTTTCACGTTTATGCATACTCTAGCATTCCAAATGTATTAACACTTACCCAACTTTATTAACGGTTAACCCTTCCCAGCAGCCATACCCCATGTATGTTGCTCCTGGCAAATGGCTGAATCTGTGGGCTTGGTAAGGACTTAAATAGAATGTCTGAAGCGAAGCAAGATGGGTGCTGTTTCTCCTTTTCACTGTAAAGCACTTTGAGATCATGAGGTGAAAAAGGTGCTATATAAATGCAATCCATTATTATCATCATACCATGCATGTCTATCCTCTTTACCTTTACCATATATACTTTACAAAACCTGCAATATAATATTTTCCCTTCCATGCAATATCAATTAAAATTTCCCAGCATGCCACACTGGAAAACAACATTAATCTTGAGTTTTTGCTGTAGGTAAGGGTATTTAAGCTATTAACCACAATTGTTTCAAGTGCATGACTGGACCATTAAATAAGCACTCTAAATGTGAAGAATAATTAAACCATTCGCTTTTAATATTTACTTTACACTTGTCCATCTGAGGAACCATTTGCTTCTTTCAGAAGCTGTGAGTGTCTGCAGTTTATGTGTCACGCACCCACTATGTGAAGAGATTAACATCTGGCATATCATTTTCTTGACCAATAGATGTTATCTGCTTGTATTTTATTGAAGTAAGACAGCAAGTCTGTGCATTCTCAATACATTGGTAATGGTAAGAATGGTAAGCTTAAAGGATCAGATTTTTTTCATACTGACACAGCAGAAGTGAGTGGGTTGGGGTAAGATTGTTTTTGGCTTTGGGTCTCCAGAGTACAACAAGATAACTAATTTTTTTTTTAAACAGATTATTGAACGGAAAATTTGAATGAACGGTCTCTTGGACAATATTGACAAAAATGTGGTTTACAACCATACAGTGTTTGAAGATCCATTGCCTTACGTTTAGAATAATATGAGAAAGAAAGCCTTTCCGCTCTGTCTTAAACCTGTCTCAATCAATATCATTACTTCTCTCCTCTCCATTTGTCTGCAATCACTTCCAAGAAGTGACCATTGTGAGCAGTGACCATACAGCACACGATGAAACATGCACAGACTAATGGGATGAGATACAAAAAAATATATTATGCTGACAGTAAATCATATTACATTCCTAATAAGCATTAACTGGATAACTAGGTCAAAGGATTATTATCTTAATTGATTTTTCAAAAGAAACCTGACAGAAAAATGTCAATGCTTGAATATTTCTTCATGCATCATTAAAACAAGATTGGCTTTTAACAAAAGGAGAATCCTTTGCAGAATTGATTCTTGCTCCAGGCTGCCTGGAAGTAAGTGTATTACATAAAAATCTATACAGGATATTAAAACAACACCATTTTGCAAGACAGTCACAATTAAAAGCTGACACCCGCCTCTTTGTGTCTTTGCTGAAGCTTGCCTCTAAGACGGTTACAGTCCGGGGCATAACGGAAACACAATGGAATGGGGATGCAAGAATTACATCTGCTGTAAAAGGGCTGGTTTTTGTTTGTAAAAAAAATGTTCTCCCTCATGCAAAAAAATATCTTCTTGGTAAACAAATCTATACTTTTTGCCAGGATCCTGATCAATATTAACACAATACAGTTTCTGAGATACCACTGGCTACACTGAAATAAGTGGCGCATTGGGACAGTGATTCCAAAGAACACTGTAAGACAGAAATCATATTTTTTTCCCCTTGTGAAGTCAGGGGGAGCAGGAATACAATTGATCCTCCATAAAACTTGCTGATGGTAATGAATGGGTCTGAAAGGCAATGGTAAATTTTGATAGTGTGTTTTTTATTGAATAGTTAGACGGAGATGTTATTCATGCTCTCCAACTATATTTAATTGTATTTCATTATTATTCAGATTCAGCCAGGACCATTACCAAGTACTAAACAACTTGAAAATGTAATTATATGTATAGTGTATATATAAATATTTATAAACATATGTATATATACCTCTGCTATTACCCTCACATCGGGGTGAAATGTAATATAATCCGAGAAACATTTCAATACTTTAGTGTAACATGACAAGTCTGCGCTTCATAATTGGGCCTCAGTATTAGTATGGCTATTGGCACAGATACATGGCAAATGCAGTAAATAATGCTATCATACTGACACAGCTCCACTCAGTGCTTGAATTGGGTTAAAATAAGTGCAGGGACTCAGGTTTGACAGGACTCCATTGTTTGTGATAACGCTTTCTTTCTCCGGACAGCTTGCGTCTGAGCTAGCCAGTGGTGGATTAATCCTGATCATTTATTTTTCATTTGCCTGACGCATTATTTAGCCATGCTAACATTTTAGATTAGGCTCTTATCAATGTAAAACATTTGATGTCAACTATTTTGAACGTCCCGCTATATCCTTAGGTCACAGCGCGCTGCTAGTACTAGCCTACATGTGATACGTTAGCTAGCCTACGTCACATATCAGTTGTAATCTGGGAATTGTAGTCCACTGCGGACCTCACGGACATGCATTTTGCAGCGCATTTCTATGGACATATGATTATTGGGTGTAGAATAGTCTTTTACGACCTGGATCTTATTTCATATTCTGATTATCCATGGAAACTGGTTATGTCACCTCTCAAAAGTCACAGAAAAGTTGGAAATTGACTTAATTTAAGTGAGTACCGTTCATCATAAATAAGTAACGGGACACACAATTAAGTCCCGGGACGCAGGCATTGAAAAGTGGCTGGACTGCGTCCTGGTGAGCTCTGGCCAAATTCAAGCACTGGCTCCACTCATCCACTGGCATCCTGTGGCTCCTCCATTAGTGTATGTGTATGTGTATAAGATAAGGGCAGCATATAACTTAAACATAAATGGCAGGTGTTATTCTGTTCCTCACAAAGACAAACAGAACAAGGTCATTTTTATGATTTATGAACTTGCCAAACTGTGGTTGTGAAGAAAAAAATGAACACTTTTTAAAAAGATTTGTTTCTGATTTTATCCCTTTTTTTCCCAATTTGGTATCCAATTACACCTGCTATTTTCAAGTCAATCCCCTCTAGTAATGTGAGTTTGCTGCCATACCCCTGTGACCGGTGAGACAAAGGTGAAGTATTGTCTCCTCCGAGACAGCACTCGCCAGGCTGTCGACCATAACTCGGTACTACAGAGCCACTCCTGTGCGCAGCGAGCATCCTGTCAGCTTCCCTCCCTCCCTGGGACAGACAACCAACTGCCGTCCCCGGTGGCACTCCCCGCCAAAGCCGACTCTGGTGCGGCCAGTGGGACTGAACCCCGGTCGCCGTGGTCAGCGTTGAACGTTGTAACCACTGGACCACATGGGAGGCCCCCCCAAAAAATGAACACTTTTAACTAGCGCATTTAATTAGGAGTCAACGTTGAGGATAAATGTTGATTGTATCCAGGCCAATATTTTTAAGAACCAATTTAACTAACAAATGTTTTGATTCAGATGTTCTGAACTGAAACGTATGGTTATTGGATACTGTACTTCTCTGTAGCAGCTTGTGAGCTCTAAATAGAGGGGGCAGAAATCCTACCTTTTGTTTCATTAACAAGCACGGCATTAGTTGAACAGTGCTCACCCATTAACAAGTAATACCCTTTTTTAATTGTAATAGTCTTCTTGTTCATCCCATCACATTAGATTTGTAATAAAATCAATACAATATTGAAACCAAATGCATTATTAATAATATATTAACAACCTTACATTATACATTAACATACGTAAACAATATATTCAAATCAGTTTAATTGTTACAAAAACAGCACTTTAAACTTCAAATTTCTTCTTCTATTTTGAGCTCATGACAATTTATACTATATCAGCCTCCATACTTTTATAATTATGCATTTGGAGGGCACAATGCAAACATAACCTATTTTAGATCATATTATTTTCTAAGTTCCATTACTAACATGCAGAAAAAAAAAATTGTCATGGAAATTATTTAAATGTTTGTTATTGCTGTTTTTCTGTAGTGTGACGTTCGTGCCAAGTGAGCTTTTGGCTATAACTATAAATAGCCCCCTCACTCACTGACTATCTCAGCAGTACCATTAACAACTAAACTCACCGTATGGCCATTCATTAGCACCCCACTGGGCAGAAAAGTCATGTGACCTCTAATACTAATTTTAGTATTAGACCTCAGATCCACAGATTGCATCCACATGTTTCTGTAGCAAATAAAAATTGAATTAATTGAGATGCTAATATTATTTGTTTGCCATACATCCAGCATGCTTCTGAGTTGAGAGGATGTGGAGTGTTCCAATATTCATGTCCAATGCAGCTGGAAGTTGTGTTAAAAACTTAAAAACAAAGCACCAGTCACCTGACATCTGCATATGCCATTCAGAAGGGCAAGACGTGTCTGCATCAGTGATTTCTAAACACTTTGAGGTCAACAAATGATTAATATTTAGTATTAGCACTGATGAGAATGCAACATTCTCTGGAGAGACACACAATGTTGAGCAGAGCCATTCCTTGACGTCAACCATGTTTGGCAGATGGTGCTGTCAGTTTGGGCCTGCATTTATTCTTTCATGCATATGGCAGCATCCTTTAAAATGAACAAGCTCATGTATTATCTATGGACTAAAAGCATGCTACACAACCAGGAATGTTATCAGAGGAGTTAAACTTCTGTAAACAACTAGCAGCAGTTGTGTAAATGTGATTTTACTGACATAAATAGCAGAAACATATGGCCAGAGACAGGAAGTGGGTGATACCTGGATAAACTGATATCCTGCAAGACAAGTGACTATGTTCATGACATGATGTTGTCTGACAGTGAAAGAAGAGGGGAGGGAAACAAATTACTTTTTCATGAACTACCTGACAGCACACATTTGACCATTAAAGGATCTGTTCAACTAACCAATTCACTCCTCTCTTTAAGAAGACATCTGGCCAAAAAATACTGGCCAGTGTGCTTTGCTTTAGTGTGTGTGTGTGTGTGTGTGTGTGTGTGTGTGTGTGTGTGTGTGTGTGTGTGTGTGTGTGTGTGTGTGTGTGTGTGTGTGTGCGTGTGTGAACCATCACAACCATGGGACTATGTTCATGAGCTAATTTGACATTTAAATGACATTTAACAACTCATTAACTGTAAAACCTTGATTATACATACCGTATATAGTATGCATATATCTACACACACACACACACACACACACACACACACACACACACACACACACACATATATACACTGTACCCACAAAATAATTCATACCCTTGATAAAAGTAACATATTAAATAAACAATACAGCTAATGAACTATATTTTGTTCTCAAAGAATTTGAAAATTATATTAATTTATACTAATACAATTCCCCCCAAAATATGTGTCACAACTATTCACACCCGTTTTCTTTGTGCACCCTCCCCTCGCAAGGATAACAATACTGATCTTTGACTATTCATACATGCAAAATCTTTCAAGATCCTTCAGATCCTTCGATGTGCACTACTGGACTGCCCTCTTCAACTCAAACTACACATTTCCAATTAGGTTCTCAGTCTGGAGACTGAGATGGCCATTCCAACACAGAAATTATATGGTCATTTAACCAATTCATTGTTAATTTTGAAATATGGCTGGGATCAATCTCTTGAAAGATTCTTCTGTGGCCACGTTTCAGCTTCTTGGCAGAGTAACCCAGCTTTGGCCAAAATGTCTTGGTAATTGCTGGAGTTCATGATTCCATTGACACCTAGGACCAGTAGATGCAAAACAACTGCATAAAATCAAAGATGCAACACTATATTTCACCATAGGTATGATTTTTTTTCAAAATACGCATCCAATGCAAAACCCAGTGCTGGCAAAAAAAAGCATGCCAAAATAGTTACATATCATCTGACCATAATACCCTGTTCCAATTGGAGTTACAATGCCATTTAGCAAAGTCAAGACACATATTTTTGTTGATTGTCCTCAATAGAGGATTATTTTCTGGCACCCCTTCCAAATAGCCTATTGGCATGGAGGTGGAGTCTGATGGTAGATTTGGAGACTTATTTACTAAGGTAATAATGGCAGCGCAACAACAGTTGCTATGTTGTGGCTGTTTTGTGGTCACAGGTACCAACACATTAATGACCATTTTACTAACACTGGTTTTAATTATGCAATCAAAGAGAAGAAACGTAATAGGAGCAGCTATAAAAAGGAACAAGAGAACCAAGAGAAAAATAACTTTACAAAATACATTTACAGATCAGGAAATAGAGGTAATGGTCAATGAGGTACAGTCACAAAAACGTCACATCACAAAAACAATATTCATTAGGCATAATAAAACAAACAGTAGATGATGTAAAGAAAAGATGTTAGACGGCATCTAAAAGAAAAACTGAAAGAAAAAGACACAGGCAGTGGTTTAACAGAGGAAAGACACAGCTGTGCGTGTGATGGCAGAAGGCCACAGAGCGTTCAAAGGTAAAACTGTATTGATGATTAATTGTATACCCTACTGACCGCATATGCACAGTAAGACAATTGTTCAAAATCAGAACATTGTTTTTATACTGACTGCTAGCTGATGACAGTTTAGTCAATAGAAATCCTGGGTCCTTTCAATAAAACAAATGTAATTTTCATATACAGTATTTGAAAATGAATGAGAAGTTGTAAGCAATATGTATGCTACATAGGATATATATTTAAAATTATGAAACTATACTTTCAGTGTTGCTTAGCTGTCTGTAGATACAGCTATTTGTGAACATAAAGCTGCCAGGACATCAACTTTGAACAACATTTGAGATTATTTGTTTTTTCTCACTTGGACAAAATTAATAGCAGCTTGGAGAGCACAATGCAAAACATGGATTGTAAAATGCCTGAAACTCAAGCAACTGTACTTTTAAAAGATCCCAATGCAAGAAATGTCAGGTTGAGAGTAACTTTACCATATCCGGCAGGGAATTTGACTCAAGTTCCTCTTTTATATCCTCCAGTAGTGCGATTTGTGGTTGTGTAACCTGTATCACTTCACTGTTTGCTCTTCAGTTAATTGAAAGACCCTCACCTGTCTTATTCTGTTTTGCCTCTGTGACTTCTCCTGGTGACTGATGCCATATTTGGGAGAGATAATTCCTTATTGATATACCTTGTGTAGAACGTGAGCTAGGCTATATCAGTGCTCAGCAAAATATTGCCTGCTTTCAGAAGTTCTTAAAATTCTCACAGAAAGAGATAAATCTGCTTTAATAAATCAGGCAGAACTAATGGGCCTAATTTACAAAACCTCAACCGTGTTTTAACACGTTCACCCCATGTATACATATGCATGAACAGATTTAGCTATGTATCTCAAGGAAAGTCTCAGTCACGTAACCCCTGCAAATTACATCCTAATACCGATTTGACCCATTGAAACTGTTTAGTAAATCTGACGCAGATATTATGACCTTGTGGGAAGTCCTTATAATACAGTCCTTTAGTGAATCTGGAAATTAGTGTCTGCAGGAAGCAATCAAGTTTAGTACATCTCCAACTGTGGCCTCTGGTTTTTTCTTTGCCTCCCAACTCTGTGTGCATGGGGGTCATAGCCATTTTTCTCTACCAGGAAAGTTTACTACTGCTAAATAGTTTTTAAACTTCTTCATTATTGGATATTTTAAATGGATATTTTTAGTGGATATTTATTTATTTGTAACTACTAATTTGTAATTACTTGTGACAGTCAACAACCCTTTGTCTTGTTTCTTCTGAGAGTTATTTGCCTGTCCCCATAGTACTGGATGACAAATTGATTTTATGTGAGTATGGATGTATATGAGGCCAAATCAGAATTGTATCCATATTTCTGCCATAGGGTACACCTGGTCACTTAACATAGCTTTGTATTCCTTTTTACCATGTAGAGTAATAATCATACCCAATGACTTCCATGAGATGCCCATAGAATAATAGATCCATCATCACAGTTGGGAACAAGCTTCCTTTCGCTTTCTCCAAACATAAACCTGTCCAGATATAAGAAAATGAGCAAAAGACTGTTCAGACCATATTGCTTTTTTCTACTGCTCAGGGCGCGTATTCACAAAGCATTTTAAGGGTAAAAGTTGGTCCTAACTGCGCAGTTTAGGAGCAAGTCCGAAAAATAATGGGCGTGTCACTCATAAATTTAGGAGTCCTACATTTTTGGGATAAGAGTATTTCACAAAGGGTTTGAGAGCTAAAAACAGCTCCTAAGTCCAGGAGAAGTTAAAAGCAGCCAAGAGGACTTCTAAGTCGCTAAAGACCTACTCACGGCGATTCGAAAATCTGCTGCGGCCGGCAATCGTTGTCGCAATCGCGTCAACACTGGAGATATTGAATGATACAGAGCTCATAAAAAAGGTACCGCCTCAATCGCGAGGGTATTATATATATAATATTATATATATTATATATAGATACCCGCTGATTGTTTACGAGATGCAGACATGTAACCAATTGACTAGTCGGTATTCTTGGTTTCATGTTAAATCAGTGACACATAGCATACATTTGTATTTTAGAATCTTTATTAGAATATAATAGGGGTGCATCGGATCATTTTTCGGATCAGCAAAAATTATAATAACGGCGACCAAAGGCGCGTTTCCACCAAAAAATAAAAGATCGCTAATGTTTCAATTCTATTTCATTCAGTCGCGTTTCTAAAAACATGCCTCCCAGAAAGGCATTTAGTATGAAAAACAAAGCAAACCAAAACATACATGGTTGTCTATCTCTTCACTGTAACTCTGCATCGAGATTTAGGGAATTGTTACTGTAAAAACTTTTTGTTGAGACAGTTCTGTGGTCATTTTTGAGGCCATTGTTTTGTGGTTTTTAGCACTATCCTGTTAATTGTCCATTTATGAGTCTCAGTGAGTTTTGAATTACGGCCACTGTTCTTCTTTCATGATGTAGTTTTTCCTTGTGTGGTGTATGCTGTCATGATTTTCGACACTGTTCCCTTTGACACATTAAATAAGTTTGCAATTTCTGTGACTGACAAACCTGTCATTTGGGCACCAACTATTTGACCTCTTTAAAAATCTGTTAGATATCCCACGCTGCTTTTGAAACTCACATATTAAAGTGTTTCTTTTTAAACATATTTTACAGCAGAACCTTATTGGTAGTTAGGCCTGATTGATGGAGTGGTGCAGAGATGGTTGTCCTTCTGCCAGGTTCTCCTATCACTGCAGAGGAACTCTGAAGCTCTCTTACGTGGCCATTGGGTTCTTGGTCACCTCCCCGACCAAGTCCCTTCTTGCCCGGTTACTGAATTTGGCTGGACGGCCAGCTCTAAGAAGAGTTGTGGTGGTTCCAAACTTCTTCCATTTCACAATGTTGGAGCCCACTGTTCTCCTGGGTGCTTTCAATGCTTTAGCAATGTTTTTATACCCTTCCCCAGATCTATGCAAAGCAAACGGCGTGAATACTTATGTAAATGTGATATTTTATTTTTGTATTTTTAATACATTTGCAAAAATTTCTAAAAAACTTTGTCATTATGGGGTATTGTGTGTAGAATTCTGAGGAAAAGAAAATAATTTAATCAATTTTGGAATAAGGCTGTAACATAACAAAATGTGGAAAAAGTGATGTGAATACTTTCCGGATGCACTGTATATATATATGGATATATATATATATATATATATATATATATATATATATATGTGTATATATAGTATTGATTTATATATGTATATCATAGAAGTACATTAGCAAAGATATAGATATGATTATATTATTATGACATGTCCTCTTATTCAGCCACTATCATAAGGAACTATTGTGATTTTATTTTAATACAGTGCAACATAAATCTATTCTTTCATAAACTGAAATGCATGATATTCAAAGATGCATAGATGTTATAGGCTTAGGCTATGCAGCTCACATTCCTTCTATGGAGTATTTCTTCTCTTCCTCTTTTATTCCCAAGCTTGATCTTCAGCCACCCCACCTTTGTATTTCACATCGTATAGCTGAGTCAAGCCTTATTTCTTTAACCCCGGCTTTCTGTACTGTCTCATATCAGCGATCCCACTTGACAAGTCATGCCAGGAGATCGGTGCTCTTTGTAGATAACATCCCACGTCAAAGGAAGCCCCGGTAAACGTCCTGAGAGCAATTGGAGAGGGGTTCACTTCTAAAATAAATGAGATGGCAGTGCTGTGCAAGTTAATGGATAGGAGTAGATACAGAGTTCCTGCAGAGTTTGGTGAGCCCTCCGCAGACAATGGGGACAAGGATTGGGTAGCCGGGGTGGAGGCTCACGCCACCAGGAGAAAGCACACATCTGCAGCTTCGACAGCAGTCAACAGCAGCTCTGATCTGTTTGAAAAAGCGCAAACAAACAATAAGCAAAATATTATGTTAATTAAACGTTTTGCAGAGCGATGTATTCGTAGGGTGAAAATAACCTGGTTTGACTGGGGGGAATTTGATTGACGGATTTAGAGCACATGATGTTTTTAAGGGTGGGCTCATATGTTATCCACTGCCCCTCTCTTTATAGCTGCTAGGTATATCTCATTCAGTGGGAGGGACAGCAGTAAACTAGGGCAGCACTCCCATGCATTACACCAGAATTTTTCCATTACAGTATATCACTGCTTTATTGCATGTTCATGGGGTCATAAATAATTTTATTTTGTGTGCAGAATACTCCAGTATTTATATGGAGAGGTAAAGAGAAATTTATATTGGAGGTTTGATAATTTAGCCTTTTTTCTCCAATTCATTTTGTGTGTTCATATCTGATCACGTTATTTTCATGTTAAACTAATAAACATATTTGCTTGGTTGAGGTCATTTAATTTCTCTCAGTATTCTATTTTGTTATGAAGCACCTGTAAGGTGTAGATGTTTTATTTAAAAGTACGTTGATAAATTACTTTTATTTATAGCACAAACACGAAATGACAGCTGGTGTTTATTTGTAGTGTTAGAAAAGTTATTTTCAACACGTCAATAAAAAAAAAAACACTGGAAGCGGCCTACACTTTAAATCTGTAGCGGCTGTTTGACTGTAGAAGTCACTGTGCCTGCAAAATAAGGCCCTGGCCTAATAAATTGGGTTCTCATTCAGTCACCAGCATGTTGTGAGTATTATTCATTATTCATGCTCATTAAATTCTGGGCCTCATATGAGCAAAGACTGCCAGCTTGCTGCCAAACTGTGTTGGTTTTGTGATGTGCCCACTTGAGACATGAGGATTTAAATCCAGGGCACCACTTCTGAATAACTAGCATACCAATAAAAACACATTCTGCTCCCAATTTAATTTGATCACATTTAACAAAATACACAATTATTTCACCCCTTTCTCACTCCATGAAAAGCCTTTGAAATTAATCTACTAATAAAAGTGTACATTAGTAATTCTTCATGTTATTATAATATGCACCATAACTCATGGTTTTTGAAGAATGACAGTTTGTTGCTAAGCTTAATAAGATTTAAGAAAGATTCAAACCATTGAATATTATCAGCACTTTTTCTCTGTGTTTTTTCTCCATGTGTATTGGTGCTGATATACCCTGGAGATCCTCCATCCCCTTCAACACCTGCCTTACACTGGATTTACATAAGGCAAACTCAAACACTGATTAGCACAGATGACCAGTCTCTAGGCCATCGTAGAAAAATATTCAGCTGTTCGCCCAAGATGGACTAACAGATACAGTCATTCATTTAAATCATAAAATATTTTAGGTATGAGATCCTAATTTGAAGTAAACAACCTCAATGAGCAGGCAGGGCTCTTTACCAGTAATCAATAAAAAAACCTATATTTAAATTTAGCGTTCAGAGATTTAGATTTGTCACACCAAGTTTCTTATACATGGAATACTTGAAGAGCTATTCCATATTCACCAATATACATATACACACACACACACACACACACAGACACACACATACATACAGTCTATTAACCCTTTGACTACATGGGAACTAATTGATATAGAAATTCAGATTTATCAAACTAGTTTTAAACATACATTTCGTGGACTCAGGACTCTACTAAGTTATTGACTTCTTTGAAAAGAGTGATGTAATCCAAAGCAGTATCACCAGATTTCTGAATTCAGATTGAAAATCAATAAAGATATGATGTTATGGACAAACATCTGACAAAATGTAACAAGAATCCAAATGTATATATCATTACCTGAAGCATTTCATATACTTTATTTGACAATGATTCAGGAGGTGATTCTTATTCTTAAATGTAAATTATTTTCACTGGTTGGATAACATATTC
Organism: Aldrovandia affinis; assembly: GCA_029706075.1. Lineage (NCBI taxonomy): Eukaryota > Metazoa > Chordata > Actinopteri > Notacanthiformes > Halosauridae > Aldrovandia > Aldrovandia affinis. The sequence continues at coordinate 3,800,347 of JAINUG010000018.1, read as the reverse complement.
TTGATCATGTTAATCACACTGTGGGACCATACTTGAATTTTTCACGAATGCACAACAGTGCTCTTTCATATGCCAAACAATAAAGAAGCTCAATACATACAAGTTGAACCAGAACTATGTTTGTAGGTTGCTATGGAATAATACCAAAAGCTGATCCTGGATCAGTACCTGAGGCACTTTCTCTCTAAACTGTGCATTAATTACACTTCCTAGCTAGATGATGACACCATTTACTTGAGACAGGGAGATAATCACCAACACACATCTATATGAACAAACTCTCCTTGTTGAGGGTAGGCTGTGGGGAGCTAATGCATTGGCAGGCAGGCGCCTTCAGGTTTTTGTGTTATCATTTATGCCTGAGTTCACACAGGCTGATATTCTGCACATTCGCATGTGCTGCTTGCAAGGCAGTGATTTTTATGAACACTGAGGGAATGTAGAAACTGAAGAAAAAGAAATTTCAGGGACGGAAGCCATTTATTTTCAATGAGATTTGAACTTTCTTTAACACAATTGTATAAAATAACAATTAAAATATGTTGTCATTTGATGTATATGTTGTAAAAGTAAATGTTCTTCTTAAGGAATCGGGCATAATTGTGTCACAGAGTAATATTTTAGTTTGGGAGAGGCCCTTTTAAATGCCCCACAGTTCATCAGCATGCCAGTGCTTTTATCCTCCAATCAGCAAAAATAAGTTTCCACAAAAACAATGAACACCAACTGATTTTAACCTTAAGCCTTTATTTAATGTATGCACCTCTAACAGTCTGAACTGTGACATGTTTAGTATAAACCACAACCTTTACCTTCATGGAGTATGTGTCGTTTGGCTGCAGATTTAAAATCAGGAAATAGTGCAAAGCATTGTGGGAATTGTAACATTTTTTGAGTGTTCAGTGTTACTTCAGGTGAATTGAATCAACTAATTGTGGTGATTGGACAGCATTTTAGCTGTCTGGCAGAGGCTACAAGAAATGTCTCAGGATTCCAAAGAGGAATCCAAAAAGCCGAGGCATACAGCAAAAGACCTGACCCCGACCCCAACCCCTATATCAAGAATAAAAGGGAAGAGTGCAGTGCTGACCCGTTTTAGCATTGTTTTTTATTGGAGGGGCTTTCTTGTAGGCGCTGTGGTGGTTTTCAAATTTACATTCATAGCTGTGTGCCAGGCGTTAGTTGTGTTTCAGGGTTTTAATATGTACTGCTGTGCACCAGGTGGTATTTGTTTTGAAAGAACGCTCAATCACTATGGTGTGTGTTTAAGGTGACTGGGTGTACTGCCCCTTCCTGAAGCGCAGTCCTGGCCCACATAATAGAATCCCAAGCCCATACCTGTCTCCTCCTGGAGAGTGCCCCCTTGTGGATCCCTTTCACCAATCCCCCTGACCAATTTGGTTCCATAGGCAAGATTTTAGCTGGTGCCCCTTGCATAGCAACCAATTCCACCACAATCATTGTGAGAAACTACTGCATAGCTTTATGTCTTTGAGACTTTATTTAAATTTGAGAAATCTTAGTATTACAACAATGTTAAAGAAACCAGTGCTAAATGCACTAAATATAACAAGAATTATAAATATAATATATATAAGGGTATTGCACAAAATACAAACCAAACTGAAAATATTTATAGTTAGTGCAGCACACTTAAAAAGTTTATTTCTCAAAATTATGTTGTAGGTTCTCCAAACACCTGACTAGTCTTTCCCGCTTTCCCTACGTAAATTTAAGTAGGAAGTAACTGACATTAACTCTAGCTATTTATTAAATTAGCCAACGTTACTATCGTCCAAAGTAAGCTAGCTAACAATAGAGAGGACAGCTCGGCTCTGCTCCAACGTTAACTACTATGCAATAAACTGTTTATGTCATCACATTAGCTCTGTCTTTTTCCCATTTTTCCTCCTCTTCTCTTCTTCTTTTTCTTCCCTGGGCACCAGAGGGCTTTGATCTTTTTGACATAATATTAAATGTGATAGTGTATTCGTGATATTAAATGTGCCATGTTCATTCACTTAATGACTGTTAGTATCAGTAGTTAAGATAACTTGCCCATCCCCCCAGCAGTGGTGTTTCCAGGATCTTACACATGGGGTGGCAGAGAGGGGGCAAGGTCACATTAAGGGGTGGCACATGTTGAATGGACCAATTGTTTCTTTGTGTGTCTTCTAGTTGATCCGTATTTGCAAGGGCAAGGCCACTACTTATAATAATGCTGCTCAGAGGTGCATTTACACTATTGTATGCAAGTTACTCTGGAACAGAGCATCCATGATTTCTCAATGTAAAGTACAGCCTATTAATCTAAATAGTCTATAGCCTAAAACACAGAAGGCTCTCTGATTTTGCATGTACACAAAATCCTCTGTCTTTAAATGTGGCTTTCTTCCAATTAGTGTACCCACCTATGGAAGCGAACACGCTCTTAGGGGCTTTTGAAAGAGCAAAGTGTCTGCAAGTAAAGCAGTATGCTGAATACTCCAGCCATGGGTGGACCTTATACCACTTACTGTGGAAACTTCTCTTTGCACCCCCCTAAAAGGTATTAGGGAATGCCTGTAAGTGTGGCTGCATCAGTCCCTCATTTCTGAATTTGGATATATAAAAAATAATAATAATGTTTTATTAAAAATGAAAAAAGTTAAACTTCACACTAACATAGCAGGCTGTAGCCTATACTCTACTCCATACCGATTTAGTACTGTATCAAGACTGCAACAACTAGTCTAACACTAACCATCCTAACCCAAACCTGATATTTACTCTTACCATGCCTCCTGGCCTGATTGCACCATTAGTGTAGGCTGCTACTAGTAAATAAACGTATCTTAGGCTGGAGGTAAAATTACCCACTACATTTTTACATTTTAAGCATTTAGCAGACGCTCTTATCCAGAGCGACTTACAAGATGTGCATTAATACATTGTAGGAACAATCATAGTTAGCGCACGAGATCAGTGCAGGAATACAGCAATATACATCATTGCAGGCATCTGCGTACCATACCTGTAACACCGGGAAGGAAAAGGTTAGTGAATTATTTTTTATTTTTTATTTTTTTGGGGAGTATAGTGTTGAACAAGTAAACAGTGGTGAAGACAATTTAGCTAGATGGACAGAGTTCAGTGGTAGTAGAGTCTGAAGAGGTGGGTTTTGAGTCTCTTGCGGAAGATCGCAAGTGACTCCGCGGTCCTGACCGATTGCGGAAGGTCGTTCCACCAGCGAGGGATCAGGACAGAGAAGAGGCGACACCGCGAGGAGTGGCTGCCAGGCGCCCGGAGGGAAGGGACAGTCAGTTTACCAGAGGAGGTGGAGCAGAGGGGTCTGGGAGGTGTGTAGGGAGTGATGAGTGACTGGAGGTATGGGGGAGCAGTACCTCTGGCCGCTTGAAAAGCAAGCACCAGTGACTTGAATCTGATGCGTGCTGCGATGGGGAGCCAGTGCAGAGAGGAGAGTAGAGGGGTGACGTGGGTGAACTTTGGCTGGTTGAACACCAGACGAGCGGCAGCGTTCTGGACTAGTTGCAGTGGCTTGATGGCACAGGCCGGAAGGCCTGCCAGCAAGGAATTGCAGTAGTCCAGACGTGAGATCACCAGGGCCTGGACCAGGAGTTCAGTAGCCTCTTGGGTGAGGAACGGTCGGATCCTCCGGATGTTGTGGAGGGAGAAACGGCAGGTCCGAGTGATCGCTGCAATATGGCTCGAGAAGCACAGCTGGTTGTCCAGGGTTACCCCAAGACTCCTGGCCGACTGGGACGGAGACACTATGGAGCCTTCCACGGTGATTGACGCATCAATCATCGGGGAGCCCTTCGCTGGGAGGAAGAGCAGCTCAGTCTTCCCCAGGTTCAGCTTCAGGTGGTGGGTGGACATCCAAGCGGAGATGTCAGCCAGGCATGCAGAGATCCGTGCCGGGACCTGGGTATCAGATGGAGAGAAGGAGAGGAACAGTTGTGTGTCATCAGCATAACAGTGATAGGAAAAACCATGAGCAAAAATAACAGAGCCAAGTGACTTGGTGTACAGAGAAAATAGGACGAGGCCTAGCACTGAGCCCTGCGGGACTCCTGTAGAGAGGGTGTGGGGAGAGGAGAGGGATCCTCTCCAGGCCACCTGGTAGGACCGGTCAGCCAGGTAGGACTCGAACCATGTCAACGCAGATCCAGAGATTCCCATCTCAACGAGAGATGAGAGCAGGATCCGGTGGTCCACGGTGTCGAATGCCGCCGACAGGTCGAGGAGGAGTAGGGCGGAGCTAAGGGATTGGGACTTAGCCCCATGAAGAGCCTCAGTGACAGCAAGGAGAGCGGTCTCTGTGGAGTGGCCTGCTCTGAACCCAGATTGGTTGGGATCAAGCAGGTCGTTCTGTAAGAGATGAGCAGACAGTTGGTTATAGACAGCCCGCTCTAATGTTTTGGAAAGGATGGGAGGAGAGAGACAGGTCGGTAGTTTGAAATAACAGCAGGATTCAGAGAGGGTTTTTTGAGGAGGGGGACAACATGAGCCCATTTGAGGGAAGAGGGGACAGAGCCAGAGGAAAGAGAGGAGTTAATGACATTGGAGACAAAGGGGAGGATGTCCATAGCAATGGACTGGAAGAGGGGGGAAGGAATGGGATCAAGATGGGGCAGGTGGTGGGACGGTGGGAGAGGACAAGTTGAAGGATGTCTGAGTCAGGGAGGGGCGAGAAGGAGGACAGAGGGGTGAGAGGTTTAGGTAGCGGGATGGGTGAGGGAGAGGTTGGGGGGAAGGAGTTGCGAATGACATCAACCTTCTCGTGAAAGAAGGATGCGAAGTCATCCGCGGTTAGAGAGGAGGGAGGTGGGGGAGGAGGAGGGGTGAGGAGAGAGGAAAACGTAGAGTAGAGTTTACGAGGATTGAATTTTGGAAAGGAAAAATGCAGACTTAGCAGAGGAGTTAGAGGAAAAGGAAGCCAGGAGTGTGTAGAAATCAGTCAGAGCTACAGGGGATTTGGATTTTCTCCATTTCCTTTCTGCCGCTTGCAGTTTCAGTCTGTTAGCCCGAATGGAGTCGGTTAGCCAGGGGGCGGGGGGTAGGAGGCATGCAGGTTTAGCGGATAGAGGACAGTAGGGTGGACGATGCTTCCTCAGCAGGTAGCTGAGAGAAGGCGTCAGTAGGGGGAAGGGAAGATTGAACAGTAGCCAACAGGGCAGCGGGGGAGAGAGAGTGGAGGTTGCGACGGACAAGTACAATGGGAGCAGGTGAGGATGGTTTAGGCACAGAGGGGAGGGGGAGAGAGAAAGACAGAAAGCAATGGTCAGACACATGTAGGGGAGATACCGCAATGTTGGGTAATGCGCAGTTTCTAGTGAAGATCAGGTCCAGTTGGTTTGGGTGGGTGGATGGGGATTCAGCCAGGCTGAAGTCGAAGGACTGAAGCAGGGGGAGGAATGCAGAGGTCTGAGAGGTCTCCAGCGGCAGGTTGAAGTCACCGAGGAGTAAGACGGGGGTGCCTTCCTCAGGGAAAGCGCTGAGTAGGGCATCCATCTCATCTAGGAAACTCCCCAGTGGACCTGGAGGGCGATAAAGAACAATGATGTGAAGTTTACATGGCACAGTGACAGTGACAGCATGAAATTCAAAGGAGGAGGGTGAAAAGTGAGGAAGAGGAACAATACCAAATCTCCATAGGGGGGAGATCAGTATACCTGTTCCTCCACCTCTAATTGAGGGTCGTGGAGTGTGGGAGAAGCTGTAGGCAGCGGAGAGAGCAGCAGGGGTGGCCGTGTTCTGTGGAGTGATCCACGTCTCCGTGAGCGCCAGGAACTGCAGGGAGAGTAGTGAGGCCTGGGCCGAGATGAAATTGGCCTTCCGGACAGCGGACTGGCAGTTCCATAGTCCGCCTGCTACCACCACGTCAACACCGGGAGATCTAGGAGGGTGGATGAGATTGGAGAGGTTTCGGGTGTGAGTAGAATCTCTCCTTCTAGGCAATCTAGAAGAGGCGACATGGACTGGGATAGGGAGGTAGCATGTAGTGTTAGATACAGAGGAAGTAGAACAGGAAGATACAAGACTATGATACTTACCGTGCGGCGAGCACTCCCTAGCTGGCCCCCCTCGGTGGACTCCTATAGGTAGACTCCTCCGTCTTTGTCCGCCGAGTCTTCGTTCGGTGAGGCTAGGAAGGTGAGGCTGCCGCGAAAAGCTGCCGCTATCCACAACTATGATTGCTTATATGTGGCAAATGCCCCCTGACAACAATAAAGACTAATTACCAATTCCTTACACTAATCAACTACAAGCACGGGTGCTAGGTCTGTTAAACAAAACCGATTGAAACGCTAAGTGTCAATCAACTTTGAACTAAATCTTCTAAGCAGCGACTGAAGCTAGTAATCGACTAATAAACTGTGGAACAAAAGCAACAAGCTACTAATTAAACTAACAACGTAACGAGTCCTGCTACTGCAACAGGTGAAAACAGGCAGTGAACGCAGAAAACTACACGCGAAGTCTAACGCCGGATAACCAACACTCACTAGAACGCAACGAGATTACTCTTACCGTAGTCAAATGCACACTATAAAAGATAGTCGATTATCTAGATTATCTAGATTTAAATCCGCTATAGCAGGTAGTTTTACATTTATCTTTTTCATAGTGCTGATTGTACAGGCATGTTGCTGTGTTGGAATTTGTAAAAACAGAGAATTGACATATCATGAGGTCCAACTGGACTTGTGACAGGTGTCTCCTTGCCAGCAATGCCCTCCTCCTCACTATCCTCCTCCTCCTCTTACTATCTTTCCAGATCCATCTCGGGCTCCTGCTCTCTCTCTTGCTCTCCTTCCAGCTCTTCAATCTTGCCCTCTTAAATCTTGCTCTCTCTCTTGCTCTGTCTCTGCATCTTTTTCTTACTCCGACTCTCCACCTCCCTGCCCATTGTTTGGCCTTTTTTGCATAAAAAGGCTGAGTATATTGCGCTGCTTCCTCTTCATGTTCTCCTTACTCTCTAACTCCTATACAATATGTAAAAGGAAATCAATATCTGTAGTACTAAATCATAAACATATAGGGGTCCATTATCAATGTAACATCATTTAAAAAATAAAGAAGTCTTGGTCTCAGTAGAAAATGCAACATAACATTGTTAACGTTATATTTTGGGCAACAAAACGGATTCCGTAAAGAGGTGAATTGATACGGGCTCTATTCTTTTCCCAAGCCAGAACAATCTCATTGTGCAATGTTGTCAGCTTATTATTCATACCTCAGTGACTACAACGTACTGTAATTGCTAGCTAGGCTAACATTATATTTTCCCTGCTGAGATATGATTGAAGAATTTCACGCTAAACCAGAAATAGTCTGCCTTAACACAGTTTGAAGAATAAACTGCCTGCTTAGCTAGCTAACTAACATTAGTAGCTTGCTATTCTCTGGCCAAACATATTTGTAGTAACGTTAGCTTGCTAACTAGCCAACATTGCTGTTTGCAAGAAGCTGTTATGAACTTAAAGCTAGTTAACTGTTAGATATGATCGCTAATGTTAACGTTAGCTAGAACATCTTTGCCCTGGAATGATACAAACATTATCTAACATTAACGCTATCAAACTAACTATATGGTTGTGGTGAAAATTGCCATAATGCTTAATCCATCCTCACCTCTCAGTTCAGGTTCAAAGTCACTAGGGCTTGTCTAGGAGATCCTCGCACCAGCCAAACGTCAGGTCCCAGAATGGGTGTATTCGTGTTGTCGGAACAGTGTAGTTAGAATAAAAATGGTCTGAATTCAGTAGCTTTAACAGTGACATGCCCTTGTTTCAAGTTCAGCACTCTGAATACTGAACACAAGTGGAATTACGTGTTAAAACCCCTCAATTATCCTACATGTAAAATATATTTATTTGATTTAATAAAATAATCGTTATACTGGATACTAATTATTAATTAAATCTCCAAATTTGTTGATAGGCAGAGCAATCTGGTGGATCAACTCACAATTTAATTAAAATTAACAGCTGGTTTATTCAGTTACAACAGTTAGACAAAACATTAAACGTCCAATCTACAGATATAGGTTCAACTACCTTAACAAATACTAAATCGGAACCTCCAATATGTAGGGTTTAATTCTGTCTCCTTACATATGGAACATTATCGCTACCATTCCACAAGCTTGCTCATACCATATCAAGCTCCGCTCTCATCTGCTCTTTCAAGGTTGCCATTGATATGCTCCTCTCTTGTTGATTGTGGCAATATCAAACATCACTAGGGCCTGGTGAAGCCAGCTTCATTTATACCGAGATGTTGGTTGAGCTGATATTTGGGGAGGCATAATATGCTCAAGCTACCATGTTGACCTCCGCTTTAGTCTGGCGGGCCATAATAATTTTCTCCATGATCCATAATATTCAGCTCATAGGTAGCCTCCTGAAGTTGTAAGGTGTGGCACTGGTTCACCATACCCAAGTGCCTTGGCTTCACTCACAGAGCCATAAACCTGCCAAAGATGGCCCCACTCTGACTGCCTGCGCAGGATGGCTAAAATGCACCTCCCCGAAAGTGTGGTCTCATAAACCTGGCAGCAATAGCTGTTCAATGTTAAGATAAAATACATAAAATACAATTTTACAAAATTCAATCAAAAATAAGAGTTTAGGGACATTGTGTGTAATGATTTACCATATGCAGGCAGTCCCCGGGTTACGAACGAGATCCGTTCTTAAGTCAGTCGAATTTGTATGTAAGTCGGAACAGGTAGATACAGTTCTTATTATTCATCACTTAGTCAAATGTTTGTCTTAGTATAGTATTTATTTTACCTTTCTGTGCATATAAAAAACTTCCAAATACAATAAAACATCTTAAACATAACATTCAGTACATAATAATACTGTAATAACAATAATAATAATAATAATACAGTAATAATAAAAGTAACTATGTACATACAGTACTGTACTGTAAAAAATAAATAAAGAAAGGCTTTGAGCCTTTTCTTGCACTAAAGAACGGCTAATAAGCATATTATGCTGATTTTGGTCTTCTATCCAAATTATCAATAGCCTTCCCATCTCAATAATTAAACCACTGCATTGCTTGGTAATAATCGTGGCATTCATCGGGACATGGCCTTTCACAGGCTCCATTATTCTCCCTTTGTCTTTTAAAATCGTTGACCGGCTGTAGCCTAATGCTTTCCCAATGGCTGATGGCATTTCATCTCTCTCCGATCTCTTTATTATTTCAACTTCACTTTCCATGGTGATTGTTTTCCTTTTCTTTGATGCATCACCAGCACTTGCATCGGATTTACGCTTTGGAGGTATCGTTGTAAGGGTAAGAGAAAGAGAAAAACGGGACCGTGATCTGACTTAAAATAACTGACGGTGATTTCTGTTCCTTCAGCCGACGAACCGCTGAAACCACGTAATGTTTTCATGAGCATCACAAAGTAGTGCGTGCATTCGTTATTACAAACCATTGTTTGTAACATAATAGGTCTTATGGAAGTCCGTTCGTAAGTACGAGTTGTCATTAAGCCGGACGTTCGTAACCCGGGGGCTGCCTGTATAACGTTATATATATATACTTCAAGACTTCCTGTGGGGGTGACGGCTGCCACCCCGTGCCACCCTAGTAGCCCCGCCCCTGCCCCCCAAACTCAGGTAACATTAACTAGGAGCGGGGGGCAGGGAGGGGGGGTGATGCTGTGCCACAGCTGTGGGCAAACCAGAAAATAGGCTATGTAAATATGTTGTTGTGGTTTTTTTTTTAACATTTGGAAATAGTATTTTAATTAAGAACATTTTGTTTAAAGAAGATTGACACTGCGTGTTTTTTCTTCTCTTTTTCTCTTTTATATTTTTCCATCTCCCTTATTTGGCGCACCCCATATAGATGGACAGTGCCCCTAGCATTCGCCTATATCGCCTATGCCACAGGCCGGTTCTGCCCTTGCAAATACGGATCAACTGGAAGAGCAATTAATTGAGACCCTTTGTTTTTTGCTACTTTCCACCCTAGCCATAAAAGTGGGTGAGTTCCTGTGAAGAGCAGCGAGTACAAGCTTTTTAATGCATTTCACCTTATCTTGGAAGAAAAATAAAAACACTGGGCAATGATTGAGGTGTGTAGTTTTTAATGATGTGGAAGACTACACTTGTTTTGAACAGCAAATTAGCTAATGACATAGGAGTGGTAAAATAAGTTAAACATGAAGATCTCCTTGATGTTTGCTATGTAACAGGCAGGACTATAGGACCCAGTAGGCAGCTGTAGATTTTAAGGGAACGTAGCTTTAAGATGAAGCACTAGTAGTCTTAGCCAATATGCCAATCCTTGCAACATCCCCCACAAGCTATTGTTTGGTATATAGAGACAGCAGCAAAGTATGGTCTTAAACATTTGTTAGCTTTATTCTTATATTGTTGTGGACATTGAGAATTTTCACATGGTTGCTTGGTCACAACACTCTCACACTTTGTATAGTAGTTATTTGTTCAATCTCTTGTCGCAGCGAACACTTTACAAAAGACATCCGATAGCAAGAAAGTATACAGTATGCAGCAGAGGTAAAACTCCTTCCTAGCTAAATTGTAACTAATTTAGTATTGTGATGTAATGCTTTTGTATGAACTTTCATTGTAGCTTTCCTTCATTTGAGACGACAAAGACTAACCCAGCTAGATTGAGTAGGTGTATAAGCAGTAAGTAATCTGAATAACTCTTTCACTCTAAAAGAGTATTTTATACAAAAAATACATACATATTACACTTTTTTTTTCTTTCAGGAACCAAGTTGATATAAATATATAAAATATAAGAAACAATTATTTAGAAAGACATGCATGTACAAAGAACAACCAGCTGCAGGGTTTTAGGGTAGCCGCTCCACTTCAATACTGCTTGTTTTTCAGAAACCCTAACAGAAATAAGCAGATACCTACAGAGGATAAAGAGTAATGCCATATATCCCTGTTGGAGGACATATTAATCTGCTCCTTTCATATACTCCTAATGTACTGGAAAATCTTGCGCAGTCGACTGCTTCCGTATGTGTCCCGGCGCTTCTAGGCCCATCCCACTTCCACACAGCAGAACAATATGCCTTTCTGTGAGAGAGTCCCATGGATTGATCACTGTCAGATTATGTTATGTTTTAATAGCAGACATTTTAATAAGAGTCCTGTGCAGAACTATGTCGGAAATAAGAGAACATAACAGAAAGCAAAGTGAATCCACTAAAGGACTTTTATTTATCACCGTCTCCTGACGGAAGGAGATCAGCAGTGCCCACATCACACTCTCCATAGATCGCATCATCACCAACTTCTTTACCAAGTACAGTCACCCAAACACACACACACACACATACATGTATGCGTACACCCGCATTCGCACATCTGCATGCACACACACATACACAAACACACACCTGCATACACACAAACACAGCCACATGAACATGCATATTCACACACACACACACATACACACATATACGTGTGCGCACACCCGCATTCACACATCTGCATGCATACACACAGACACAAACACACCTGCATACACACAAAGACAACCACATGCCCATGCATATGCATATTCATATTCACACACACACACACACACACATTGTTTTCAGATTACAAAAATGTAATTAGATTACAGCTGGTAACATTGTTTTCCTGTCTAGATCCAAAAAAACGTAACATGTTCAATTTTGTTCAAGTATAACTTCTCTATTCATATTGCAAAACTTTGCTCAATGATAACACCACACGCAAGTGGATGACAGAATTGGCCCTGCATAAATCTCTGTGTAGGAGCAACTAAATATTAGCATTGCTTTTCTTCTTGTTCACATTATTGAGCATTAAATATAGCAAACATGAAATCAGCAGTGTAGTGATGGAATCAATTTAGGTCAAACACCTTTCTACAATTAGCTTGTCATAGTTCAGCTAGACAATTTTATTAGTCTGAACCATCAATAAACCTTTTAAATGAGATGATATATGAACACTAGATAAAGTTAATTTAAATGGCAGTCTTACCTAAACCTCTGTCGCTAACTTCACCATGAGTGTTACAGAACAAACAAAACTTCAAAAGAATTGTGGTGCAAAAAATAAAGCAAGACTGAACGCAAACATACATTAATTTAACTATGTTTAATTTTTCACCTGAAAGCATCTGTTTGCTCAGATCAAAAGCTTAACCTTTTGACCATAGATAATTCATTCAGAAGGCTTGATTCCATAAAATAAACTTTCAGTCACAGCTCAAAGACTGAGGGCAGGGCCTTTAATGTTTAATGAGTTTACTAATTCCACATGTATGGAGATTCAAAAGTATATGCCACCACCAGGTTAAAACGACTGTCTACAAATACTTCCGCACTATTCACTACACGTATCTCTCTACCTATCTAGATAATATTTAGATATGGATGTTTATCTATAACTATCGATCTAAAGCAAGAACCTACATCTCTCTATATCTATCTATGCACACATCTATGTAAAATGCAAATATACACTACCGTTCAAAAGTTTGGGGTCACCTGCTGGAAACAATTTTTATCTCATAATTGACAATGCTTTACACCGTATACATTTCTGTAAATACTTTAAAATGACAAAAAACACATGTAACAATGAACAAAATGAACATCAAAGAAATGTTAAAGAAAATTATATTGAAAATTGAATCTTGGATTCCTCAAAATAGTCACCCTTTGGCGTGAGAATAGCCTCACAAACAGTGGCCATTCGGTTAATAAGTTTTAGCAGGAAATCACCCGACATGTTTTCCCAGCTATCCTGCAGCAATTCCCAGAGAAACTTGTGGGTTGCTTTGCTTTGACTCTTCCTTTCCAGTTTGTCCCATACAAGTTCTATGGGATTGAGGTCTGGACACTGGGCAGGCCAGGTCTTTAGTTTGAGTTGTTGTTCACATTCCTCCTTCACCAGATAGTTCTTGCACAACTTCAAGGTGTGTTTCGGGTCGTTATCTTGCTGAAGAATGAAGGAGTGCCCGATTAGCCATAGTCCAGATGGAAGGTGACCCCAAACTTTTGAACGGTAGTGTATACAGTGGGGAAAATAAGTATTTGACCCCCTGCTGATTTTGTGAGTTTGCCCCCTTACAAAGAAAGGAACGGTCTATAATTGTCATGGTAGGTTCATCTTAACAGTGAGAGACAGAATATTTAAAAAAATCCCAGAAAATTACATTATATGAATTTTAAACATTTATTTGTGTTTTATTGAGGAAAATAAGTATTTCACCCCCTAGCAAAACATGACTCAGTACTTGGTGGAGAAACCCTTGTTGGCAAGCACAGCGGTCAGACGTTTCTTGTAGTTGGTCACCAAGTTTGCGCAGATCCCAGGAGGGATTTTGGCCCACTCCTCTTTGCAGATCCTCTCCAAATCCTTAGAAATCCATTTTCAGTGTCCTGGCTGAGGGAAGGAGGTTCTCACCCAAGATTTCCCGGTACATGGCCCCATTCATCCTCCCTCGATCCGGTGAAGTCGTCCTGTGCCCTTAGCAGAGAAACAGCCCCAAAGCATAATGTTTCCACTGCCATGCTTGGACGGTGGGGATGGTGTTCTTGGGGTCCAAGGCAGCTTTTTTCTTCCTCCAAACACGGCGAGTCGAGTTGATGCCAAAGAGCACGATTTTAGTCTCATCTGACCACAGCACTTTCTCCCAAGCCTCCTCTGAATCATCCAGGTGCTCATTGGCAAACTTCAGACGGGCCTGTACATGTGCCTTCTTGAGCAGGGGGACCTTGCGGGCACTACAGGATTTCAATCCATTACGGCGTAGTGTGTTACCAATGGTCATCTTGGTGACTGTGGTCCCAGCTGCCTTGAGATCATCAACAAGCTCCAGCCGTGTAGTTCTGGGTTGTTCCTCACCTTTCTCATGATCAGGTTCACTCCACGAGGTGAGATCTTGCGTGGAGCCCCAGACCGAGGGAGATTGATGGTCAATTGGTGTTTCTTCCATTTTCTAATTATCGCACCAACAGTTGACTCCTTCTCACCAAGCTGCTTGCCAATGGTCTTGTAGCCCATTCCAGTCTTGTGCAGGTCTACAATTTTGTCCCTGATGTCCTTAGACAATTCTTTGGTCTTGCCCATTGTGGAGAGGTTGGAATCTGATTCATTGATTGATTCTGTGGACAGTTGTCTTTTATACAGGTAATGAGTACTTAATTAGGAGTACTAATTAAGTAAGAGGACTAATCTGTGTGCCTCCTGGTCACATAACCGGTCTGTGGGAGCCAGAATTCTTGCTGTTTTGCTAGGGGGTGAAATACTTATTTTCCTCAATAAAACACAAATAAATGTTTAAAATTCATATAATGTGATTTTCTGGGATTTTTTTTAAATATTCTGTCTCTCACTGTTAAGATGAACCTACCATGAAATTTATAGACCGACCGTTCCGTTCCTTTCTTTGTAAGGGGGCAAACTCACAAAATCAGCAGGGGGTGAAATACTTATTTTCCCCACTGTATCTATCTTTATATATATATATATATATATACTTTATATATATTACTCAAAAAGGATGTCTGCTACTTTACATTTGAGTTAACAGCTAAAGGCATACTGAAAGAGATATATTTGCATATGCTTGTCTGACTGTAAAACAATGTACTTTGTGGTTCTGAACATGTCTCATCAGATGAGGTGAGGGTTTGTCGAGAGATCTGTTTTTGTTCTCTAGTTTTGTTTGTCAAGCAAATGGTACGGCATTGTCCACAGATGCCATTGAAGCTGACAGCGATGATTGAGTTCCATCACCAAGATCCATGGATTATAGAGGCAAATAAAAGTAAGAATGAACTTTATGTACTCCAATGACATCATTGAAAAATGAAAATATGTAACCCTAAAAAAAGCATCTCTGTTTAAGCTCAGTAGCCTTTTGCAGCTTGCTCTAACGCACATCTTCCATAGATTTTGAATGTGGATATCTCTAGGTTAGTACCACCAGAATGAAAAAAGAAAAGTGTCATTTGATATGCTCTTGTAAAGATTTGAAGGCCATTTTGTCAAGCTGACTTGTATCTTTAATGGATTAGATATACAATATCCAATAATCCTCAATTTAAGGTTACCATGTGAGTCAGTCTGATTTAGAGAATAGCTAGACAGAATAACTAGACCTAAGTGTTTTGTACCAAATCCCTCTCTCTCTTGTTTGAAAAGTAAATTTAAGACCATAAATATAATGTGTAATCCCAAGATACATAGTGTGACTTGAGGACAAGGTTGTTTTTCATACTCTGACCAAAAAATGTGTTCATATCCTAATAAAATAAAATAGACTATAAAAAAACATATTGATGTTTCCATTTTTTGTGTACCGTCTTATTGTATATCGGTCACAACCCTCCACTATATTTCAACAACAGTTCATCTGTCATCCAAAATACAGATTGGTGAAGGTGCTCTTTTGCTTTCTGGCCAAGAATAGACTGTGACTAGGCCATGGCCAGTTTCTTTTTTAATCAAATTATCTTTGATAATAAGAAATGTATCTCTCAGTTGAGATAAATCCTTACTGAAAAAATGCTTGCAAGGTCTTCTTGACTCCTTCCCCCAAAATGCAAAACTGCAATTGTTCATAGAGAGCTTGTTTTATCAGAGCACAAAATAGAATTAACCAAGATCACAGCTAGTGTGCCAATCACATTGTTCCTAAAAAAATCCAGATTTAGCATGTTCACATTCTTGTTTGTTCTTGTTGAGTAATACTGGCCACATATCTGAAGTGCTAAAGTGGTTGTACTGGTTGGGAGTACTACCACAAGCTGAAAACTGAACAACCCATCCATGTATACATGGTGATCTTGCATAGAAACAACTGCACTAGACATTCATAGCCGTACATTAATATATAGCTCAGTGGGTTTGATTCTTTGCATATCAGCTACATAGGGCTTTTAGCATAACAGTCTGATTCCATACTGTCCTTAGTTTCACACCCTAAAGTTTCACATCCTACATTTCACAAGTCCCAACACAAGGTCCTTATCGTGATTTAGATCCAAATATGTAACATTCATTTAAAAGTAAATTCATTGCTACAGTATTAATCAGGGAAGAGATTAAACCATCACTTATTTGTTCTGAAACATATTTCACATGTTTCACATATTTTTCACATATTTCACAATGTCATATTTCAAACATATTTTTTTAGCAAACCAAAATAATGTTCTGATTCTGATTTTGTACTCATCATAGACAGTGGGGACCATGCTTAAAACTCTGGTATCCAGCCACTAATGCTGGTATTTACTACCTCTAAAATAAGTGACACATAAAAATAATTCTCACTGTGAATCGTTGGCAGAAACATCTTGACGACACCAATCATTTTGAATATGAAAATGACCTTTTAATTTAACAGTGTGTTTGTTCAATGGCAGGCGCTGTGTAGATTCAAAAATATTTATATCGTATGGACGCGTCAGTGCAATTGTCAGTGTGTGCTGTCAACCCAGGCCAATGATATAAATATTAGAGAATCTGAGCATACACCTGTGAAGTCCAGTACACCCAGTCAGCACTTCCAGGGTGCACCATCTTCTTTAAACAAACAATACTCCACGCTCCGGAGTCCTTGAGTTACAATGCAGTCGCTCGTCCCAGGTTCCCAGGCTACCAGCTGTCATTGTTGAAAGACACACCTCTCGTGAAAGCGTTAGCTCTCCTGTGGTATTGTGCGGCCTGTGGTGTGTAGAGAACTTCGGACGAGTGGTTCAAGAGAAAAAGCTGAATTATTTTTTTTCCAAACAAACCAGTTTGCCAATTGTTATACTGAATCAGATCATAGTTTTTTTTCATTAAACTTTTATTAAACAGTTCAACACATACTTCTAAAACAAACGGCAATCAAGATCTCTTATCATTTTAATTCATGATATGCCAGACAACTGTAGCAGAGCAGCAGAACAAAACACATAACTGTGTCAGTTCTGAGATCTATTTCAATGTTCATTCTTATTTTTATGGTTATTTCCACTACTATAAGTGTCTCCTGGCTGCATAGCAGTGTGATAATAATTTAAATTACTTATTGTCCTGGGGCTCAGTGTGGGGTCCATCAACCGATGACTGGAAAATCCTATTTCATGAAACTTAACACCCCTACATGGCTCCATGGTAATATACTCCATGTAATTATTGGATAAGCTTCTAATAAATTAAATGACATGAACCCCATTTTTGTGATTTTGAATATGTTGTCAGTAATATTACAAAGGGGGCCTGCTGCTCATTTCACACTTTAGTTTTGTTGTATGATACAAAATGGAAAAAAATCTTGGGAAGGGGAAATGTTCCGTGGAATGTATAAGAATTAATTAAAAACAGATTTAGAGAGTTAAGCAGCTCAATTTGACTTAATAGAATATGAAGCAAAAGGGGAAAAAAATTGAAACTCATGAGCTGCCATTAATAATCTGATACCTTTTAACAAATAGACCAAAACACAGCACTGTTTCTCCTGAGTGGCTCAGTCAGTAAAGGTGCTCACCAGCATGCACTCTGGGCCCTATAACCTAGACTTTGCTGCCTGGGCCATTTCATTAGCTGGCTATAATTGAGAGTCTTCTGTGTTTGGAACAAAATTGCCTTCGTCAAGCCAGGGGGTTCCTCCCAATGCCACCCACAGGCTACCAGTTGCCATCAGAGAGGTACAGCACTCCTCTGTTCAGTGCTCACTCTAGTGTGGAGTGTAATCTAGAAAATAGTCACTGGGTTTGCAGGGTGAACACATCACTTCAGCTGCGTGCCTCTTACATGGATGCAGGTGGCACAGTTGTCATTCTAGAGCAACAATCACCGATTCTAAATTATGGAGAAAAAGTGCAAAAACCCTGAACAACACAGGGTTAAAAATCTACAAAAGAGTGTCCCAGTTGGTGTGAGGGACATATTAATGTTTCAGAGAGATGAAACTAAGGCATTATTTTTATTTGCTTTTAGAAAAATGTCAGTGTTTTGAGCTGTACTATACTGTCAGAAGCACATTTAATTTGAGAACAGTGGTTTGTTATGAGCAGTGTCATGATGTTTCCATCCTTAGGCAAGAAGTCATGATGGGTGACATCATTTTCCTTCCATGGCCTTCCAATCACTCAAAATAAATCAATACTCAAAATAATTGTGTGAGGGCTGTCTAAATGGGTATTTTTTATTTGCTTGAAGGGATAGTGAATGATAATCTTTGCCATTCCCTTATAGAAAATGCCCATTGGAATGTTAACACCAGTGTATTCTAATGTTTTCAGTGGAACAAATTGGAGTTGATCATCATGCTTCAGACTCACGTACACTCTGTGACTAAAATTAGTCCACATTTTAGAAACAGTTCACTTGAAGTGGGTATTTATGAAGCATAGTGAATGTATGTAAGTATCTACATAATGCCACCATAATGTCTCCAACTTCACAATGCTTCTTCATGAACAGTTAACTGCCAATGGCAATGAGCATTATGTATTATTACTAGAAACACCTGTCATGGTGTTATAAGCAGTAGCTTCTGGTTAGCATGATTGTTATGAATGCTTATGAATGCTTATGCCAAGAATGACTCAATGATAGAATTATGGAGGTACAATACAGGGTTTATTAATGGTTTCATAAAACTGTATAAGGCATTCCAATTAGAGTGCTTTCATAGTTTTCAATATCATAATAGGGAATAAAATCTGAAATTACGCTGAGACATTTACATCTCAAGTACAAAAATAATTATCCTTTTGAAGGTGGAAGCCATTTATGATTTTATTAGAATCATCCAATAATTAGGTTTCACATAAGTAGGAAAATAATCCGCATACCTTTGACATCTGTGATGGCTCATTAAGAGATTTAAAAGATGTTTATGAACATAAGAACATAAGAATACATAATGACAAGAACGGGCCGTTCCGTCCATCTAGGCTCGTCATGTCCTAATCTAAAGAGTATCTAGTACTACATCTAGCCTGGACTTGAATAGCCCAAGCATTTCTGCCTCTACTACCCGACCTGGAAAGCTGTTCTAGGCATTGACAACTCTCTGTGTAAAGAAAAACGTCCTAATATCTGTGCAGAATTTGCCTTTAACTAATTTCCACCTGTGGCCTCTTGTTCTGCTGACCCCACTTACGTATCTAAAAAATCTTTGGTATTTCACTTTGTTAATCCCTTTTAGGAATTTAAAAACCTCAATCAAATCCCCCCTAAGTCTCCGTTTGCTAAGCTTAAATAGATTGAATACCTTAAGTCTATCATCATAACTTTTACCTTTCACACCAGGTATCAGTTTAGTTGCCCTTCTTTGGACTTTTTCAAGAGCTTCTATATCTTTCTTGTAGTGCGGTGCCCAGAACTGCACACAGAATTCTAAGTGAGGTCTGACAAAGGCATTATATAACATTAACATAACCTCCTTTGATTTATACTCAATACTTTGATACTTGGCTCTCCCTTAAAATACTATTATTTTTCAAGAATGATTCCAATTTATCCCTAATAATACATTCCAGCATTTTACATGCAATGCAAGTTCCCTGGGTCAGTACAGTCCCCCTTCTTATATATCGTCACCTTCTTAAAATAATGGCCTAAGTCATATTTTCAAGTTTTTCAAAAAACTGAATAAACTGAACCAAATATAGAATATATCTCATCTCTCATCTCATTGTCTAAGCCGCTTATTCCTGGTCAGGGTCGCGGGGGGGCTGGAGCCTATCCCAGCATGCATAGGGGCGAGAGGCAGGAATAAACCCTGGACAGGTCGCCAATCCATCGCAGGGCACACACACCATTGACTCACACACTCATACCTACGGGCAATTTAGACTCTCCAATTAGGCTAACGCGCATGTCTTTGGACTGTGGGAGGAAACCGGAGTACATGGAGGAAACCCACGCGGACACGGGGAGAACATGCAAACTCCACACAGAAAGGCCCCCGGCCTGGATTCGAACCCGAGACCTTCTTGCTGTGAGGCGACAGTGCTATCTACTTCAATTTTATTGATATTTATTAATCATTTCACACAAGGTTATGACAATATATGACTATTGACATACAAATAACGCTGTCTGTCAATTATGTAACATAAGAGGATTAGATTACTTAGGCCAATTTACGAACATGCCGTTGTGACTTAGGCCATTATTTTAAAAAGGTGACGATATTGGAATTATACTACCCTGCTTCCAGTCATCTTGTATTTCTTCAGTGATTATGGATTGAATGAAAATATCTGTCAATGGTTTATATGTAACTTCCCCACATGATTTGTCCATTAATATTGTATGCAAATATGAATCAGCTGATGTATTTACATTGACAATATGGCAGTAATTAAATTATGATAAATTCTGAATATTGCAGCCCTAGAGCTAATATAATTGTTTGTGAATTATCCTGTCCTTCCAATAATAAAGAGTTTTGTGGTATGCCCCATCATAACTTATTATAGTTACGTATAAACTTTCAGGACATAAACAGTGGAAAAGAGTTGGAAACAAGGAAAGAATTGTGGTACTGGGTTCCATCTCTCAGTTGAAAAGGGCAAATGGGGAAAGTTGCCTTTGATGGCATAAAAGGCTACCCTTGAGCTATGCCTCTCATTTGGCCTGCACATGCACATCAGGAAACAGGTAGATTTTTTCAGTTAATGGACATCGCATGCCTTTGTGTAAATGGGTTTATTTCTTTGTTGTGTTTACATAGTTTTATTTCATCTTTCTTCCCAGGACTTTTGTAATCTTTTAAACATAACATGAAAAACATCCAAATCTAAGACCCATTTTACCGTTGTTTCTTTTTTTTTTGCTGTGCAAGGCTGGGTTCAAACTGACAATAGAGTATGTGTCAAAAATTCACTTCTGCCATTGTTTTCAATGAGAGTTGTGCGTTGACACAACACGTATTGCGTTGAAACAACAATCCGTTCTCCGTTAAAATAATTTACCAGAGTTTAACTTTTGATGGAGAGCTCTCTGATGTAGTAATGCATCAGCCAATAGGAGACGGCTTGGAGACTGTTTCATATTACATTACATATATATATATATATATAATATTAGATATGTATTTAATGTAGTTCTCTCCTGGTTTCTATGGAAAACTTATTGAGTTGAACAATGTTTCGATTGTCTCACTTGTTGTGCAGACAGAATTTTAGGAGATTTAAGGGGCCTCTTGTCTTGCCCGGTATGAGGTGAGGTGATTTCAGCCTGCCCAACCTCCTACACCACACTCCTAGCACTGCAGAGAGTGGGTCACAGAGCACACAATGTAAGCAGGGATCAATTGAATGTGTGCTAATTCTCCAGCCCCCCTCCCATTCTCCTCACCCACAAAAGATATCAAAGTACCAGGTATCTTTTCAGTTGTTTCTACTCAGCAGAGGGATTCATTTTCCAAACTTTAGACTTTAAACATCTATTGTGTTTTGCTCTCCAGTGTGTCAGCCTGAGAAATGGTGAAACTATAGTAACCGATAATCTGTTTCACCTCAAACGAAAGTATGTATCATGGTGAGAGACAAAGCTTAGGATAAACACTGAAAAAAAAAAACATGCCAACAATAGGCCTCCACAGGCATGCGTCCAATACATCACTCTCTGCCTGCTACCATCCTCGCTCCTTTGTGGGACTGTAAATTTGTGCGGCTCGTAAAAATCTACCCAACTGCCTGCGTTTTTTTAATGGGTAATAAAATTACTGTGCTTCACAAAGCTCTCTGAACAAATGTAAACCTTTGTTTTGAAATTACAAACCCATTCCATGCCATAAAATATTTGGATCCTCAGTGTGGACTTACATATATTACATACTCGCAAAGCTAATTAGCGGATGCTTAGCCTTCACACGCATTCTTTTAAGGCATGATCCTCTCCTCTCCATTCTTTATTCCCTGGATGAAAGCAGAAGAGGTTTCAATTTTGTTAGCATGGCATCCAAACTACTACCCCAACTTCTGGTCCCTCGCCCATCCCCCTGGCAACAAAGTAGGCAAAGTTTAAAAAACTTTATTTGACAAACTATTGTAAATGACTAGTAGTGTGCTGGCAGCCCCGTTTGGTTTCTGCTCGCTCCGCCACTTCACCTAGGTGACAGGTATAGCGCCCCCCCACAGCAGATACAATATAACATCCTGTGTGCAATTCTCCAGTTAGTATTCACTACTTCTCCTGGGCACAGTTTCTAGTGAAGATTGAACAAAGTAGCAATTCCATACTATTCTCCAAAACCATGGGCTTTCCACTGCATGGTTATCACCCACTGGCTCAAAACTCAAAACATATTTGCTTTTCCAATATCCTTTACAAAAAATGTGACACCGGTTTAGGGTGCTAGAAATTTTGTAAGCCCCACCCCCCTATATTCCCTTGCAACACTAAGCTGTCAGCCCCTGACAGGATACAGTTTTGATCCTCACAGAGTCAGAGCACAAAGTGCCATTAAGTATCTCTTGGACACAAGCACTGACACCTCGCCTGTTCTTTAGGGTGGTGAAGTATCTTCACTGTTTCAAAATCAAACAGTTCATTTAACTTTTTATTAAGGAAATCATGAATAATGATTAGTATGAGGAATTGTCATTATCTAACGGTGTGGAGGTGAGGGATCACAATTAAAGCCTACATTTTCAAAATGTCCTTTATATATATTTTACATTACATGCAAACTAAAACATTCCACATTTCATATACACCTCCCTAAAGGTAGAATTCTGTCTTAGATACAGCTCTCAAATACCAAAGTCTTTTCAAGTAAAATGCATCTTTCAATCTTTTTAAACAGCTTGCATCTATTTCTCACTGTTATAACCATCTCATTGTGAAATGATTATAATAAATATTGTTAATGGTTGTTAGTTGATTGTTACATTTTGTTCGCTGCATACTAACATGAGGCAATTATGCTGCAGGGTGTCTGCATAATTCTATGGACACACCTTCAATGATTACATTTTGTATTGATTACAGCTATCATATTTGAATTCCAGTAAATTTTAGTTAAGAATGCTGCAATGACACCACACAAAATTAAAATTTGAGTGTAGTTCAATAATACGTTTGTTTGAAATGTGTTTAATTCTTCTCGTAATGGTAGATAATTAGTTACATTAATTCTTTAATGACTGAGATTTCCTAGATTGTTTCACACAGGTGTATGCATTACATTTCACCATAAACAAAC
Source organism: Aldrovandia affinis (assembly GCA_029706075.1). NCBI lineage: Eukaryota > Metazoa > Chordata > Actinopteri > Notacanthiformes > Halosauridae > Aldrovandia > Aldrovandia affinis. The sequence continues at coordinate 3,777,124 of JAINUG010000018.1, read as the reverse complement.
CAACAAACCAAAACAGTACCATTGCTTAGCAACATAATGATTTGATTTAGACAGTTCACGTATGCACCTGCATGAATGACTAGCTCAATAATTTGTCTGTCTCACAGAGAAATACACTCATAGAACATTAGCTTAAATCTGACCTTCATGGTGGCGCTCCACCTTTGTGTTTGTGTCCTCTTTAATGTTATGTCTATTAATGTCTGATTTCATGATATCTATATCTATATATATTTATATGAATGTCTATGCATTTATAATGTGGACTGTTTCTGCACCTTTATCCATGTTTTAGCATATATATGTTTTTATATCTACATCCGTATTTATATATACATACACATACAGTTAATTGCCAAAATAAAGGAAATACTTGAGTAAATGAGGGATACTGGCAGCTCTGTTATGGTATGGGGTGCATTTTCCAGCCATGGTTTAGGTCCACTCAACTCCTAAAGGAGAGGCCAAATTAGATGGCAATAAATACAAAGATAAAGATGAACAAAATAGATCGTATAAAAAACTATTTAGTAATGAGCTTTATTTTATGCACACAAAATTCAGAAAATTATATTCTTTAATAATAATGCATTGGCACAAACCACAGTCGAATGGTTCACAAATGATCATTTTTACCCCATAAAATCACAAATATGCACACCCCTGTTATCAGTACTTTGTGGTTCCTCCCTTGGCCATTATAATAGCAAGTAGTCACCTTCTGTAGTGTCGTACAAGGTTATGGAACTTCTTGGGGGGGATCCTTAACCATTCCTCCATGCCTCATCCTCTTTATTGAAAACTTTAAAGAAATTCTGCACAAGAAGTCTGAAGATATTGTCACATTGAAACCACGACAGTAACCCCAAGATGCCAAGTTGTTTTTGCCTCTCAAACCATCCGTATCACTACACGTGGGGGCAAGATAGACTTGCATCCCCTACCTTTTTAGGTTAGCCACTGTTCCAGTGGCCTTAAACTTCCTAATATGTGTATATATATACACATGCCATTTAGCAGACACTTTTATCCAAAGCGACTTACAATAGTGAATGAGTACCTTTTCAGTATATGTAGTCTCAGTGGGAATTTAACCCACAACCTAAGTGTTGCCAACATCATGCTCTACCTACTGAGCCACACAGAACCACAAATATATAATTGACACACCAGTGGAAAGCGGTATCTTTAACATTTAGTGATTTTCTTGTAGCCATCTCCTGATCTGTAGAGGTCAATGACCTTTTGTCTGACGCTGTCAGGGAGTTCTTTGCCTTTCACCACAATGATGGCTAACTACAGTATTTCAAACGTGTGTTCCCTCCTTTTTATACCCTAGGGAAACAGGAAAGCATTGTAGACCACTTTATAGTTCCATAACCTTCCAATGAACTTCAAATAAGTTGTATATTTATGATTATTTGTTTTTGTTGGATTACAGTTAAAAGAATAGTTAATAATTGTGATCCAGATGTTTTCTGGAAAAAAAATCTTTTAATAAAAATATGTTTTTCTGAACAATTGTATTAGTGTTGTAGGTTTGGAATTTTCAGCATTTTCTGAGCATAAAATATATAAAATTACTTATATAGTTTATTTTATATGATCTCTTTTGTTCATCTTTATCAAGGGTGTGAATAAAAATTGAGTATTCTGTATATATTGCTCAGTTTGGGCTTTTCTCCACGTGTGCGTGTCTGGGGCACTGATCACTTTGGGTAAGAGGCTGTTTTCATTCAACCAGAAGACACACATTTGGACAGTTATAGGCCCTTGGAGACAGCACGACTGTTCTCCTGATCAGGAGACCAGGAACAGCCTGCTGGAAAGACATTTTCTGAGTAAATATATAAAATTACAGTTTATTTTATATGATCCTTTATCAAGGGTGTGAATGGCTTCATTTCAGTCAACATGTGCTCACCACTCAGCTGGTCATTGGGGCAGGTTGCAGAGTCAAACCTTCTCTCAAACAACTCCGCACCAATACAATAATCATGTCTCCTTCCAGTTTGGCTTTTAGCTACATCAAGGTTTAAATCAGAGAAAGCAACAATAAATGAAAGCCCGCCTCCTCCGAGGGGGGAATCCCCTTTCGGGGAACACACAACAAACAGACAGTCAGCGGCTTTCCACACCGCCTTCATACATCCACATTTAACACACATCAACACTGGGACAGGGTAGAACTCTACGCACTGTCCCGACACACACTCAACACACATCTCAGCAAGACACCGTGCCTCTTCAGTCCGGTTCCACTATAACCTCACCAGGCACACACATATTCAGTGACTGAAGTGCTTCCCAAACCCATGCACACAGAGACACTCTAACTTTTCAGTCCGAGTGCTCCTTTGACCCAAACAGACAGAGACCACGCCACTCATCACAGTAAAAGTTCTGCCAACCAGCCCCGAGACACTCTTCACTTTTTCAGTGAGAATTCTCAGGGCAATGTCCAGAAACACTCCACTGCCCCAGTGCGAGGTCTCTTAACGCAAACACAGAGAGAGAGAGAGGCAGATACTATTTCAGTGCACCCTCTCTCTCTCTTTTCCAGACACACAGGAAGCACTCTACTCAGTCACTCTAGACAAACACACACAGAACTCAACAGACTCCACGTCCTCCGACACGGAAACCCCTTTCCGGGGAACACACACGACACAGTACGTCACACCTGACATTACACTAACACTACACGATGCACGTGAACGTGAACAACACTCAATTCGCACACATTATTGACAGGACTAACAACTTTACAATACGCACACACATGAATGACATGACAAAACTAACTAATCCCCCCCCACACCTGCTCTTAAATAGGCTTACTTACTTAAATTCTGCCTGGCTCAGGTCGGACTCGTGAGGCAATCACCTGTCTATCACTCACACATCCAATCACAATCACTAAACAACTGACAATTCACATCCACTCACATTCTCACACACAACCAAGAAAGTGAATAATCACTTACCCTCCAACAACAATCAACACCAATTAAATAATAATTAAATCAACTATGGCCTTTGGAGCAACCTTCCGGGGAAAAGTTCCACTCTCACACCCTGCGAGAGTGCCAAACCTGCCCCCGGAAAGTCTCACTGCTCCAAAGACAGCATGGGAAAACAAAGGCAACCCTGCCACTCCCATGTTGCCAAGACCGACACCCTCCACAGTCAGCTACCTCAAGGTATAACTGAATCCAGGTCAGTGTAGATACCCTCGTGAATATCATTGTGCATGCCAGGATGTACATCTGTCTTGTAGCGGTGGTTCAGAAGTTACCCCGTATTGGCTCCATATCCTCTGCCCTTAGGAGCATGAGTATATTTCTGCCTGGAGATGGAAGATTTACGATTACTGCCCTTATCAGCAGGCTGCCCTTCTTTGGGCAATCGGTAATCCATCTATGATGTATCATCAATGGAATTTCCTATTTAAAAAATTTTTTTTCAAACCATAGCATTTGATAAAGATATATTACAATTTATCAATAAATGATAAGTAATTATTAGTAAAACAATATTGTGGTATTTACTGTCTCTGACAAACAAATTAAGCTGATTTGTTTAATGTTCAAAATGTTACCTGGTAGGGAAAATGTACCGCTCCATAATATCTTCCAACATGGCAGAATTAACTTACATGCCTTTGCTTTGACTTCTGAAATTCCCAGACCGTGCTTGATCCTTCTCTGTCCTCCACAGTTGGGTCTTAGTTGGCTACTAATCCTTTTTCGTACACTCTACCGTAAAACAGTAATTTCAGGTTGAAAGTTCCATGCAACAGTGTTTTATGAAATCAGCTTTTACCTTTCTGTCCCTACTTACAGTATATACAAACACTGTTATCAATTTACAATCAGAAACATGCACAGGTCTTTGTGGCTAGTACCCTTATTTTAAACTAGTATTAAAAATATATATATACTGCACTTGTTTTCACGAGGAGGGAAACAGATGATTAACAGATTAAATTATTAAAATCAAATTATCTTCCCTTGGGAAACCCCATTTATGTATTCATAATATTTTTCCCCCAGTCCACCTTTGAAGAATGCTGAATAAGGTCATGAGCTCTAAGCCAGTGAAATAAGCAGTAGTGTTTTGCATGAAACTTGTATATGGATTTTTGATAATAGTATAGTCCTTTTCTTTGCAAGGAAAATCCTCAGAGTATCTATCAATTTGCAAAATGGGACTTAGAAGTGACAAGAGTAACACCAGGAGCCATAATAAATGACCTGCTTGTGCTTCACAATACTACAGCCCTGCTCTCTTGTGATGTAATTTCATTCTCTACACAGCTCTCATTCTGTCCCATGTCCTTCCCGCTCTATCAAACGAAGGGAACTATGAGAGAAAGCCAATTCCAACAGTGACAGAAAACTGCCCACTCTTCCCTGCAAAATTAGAAAAGCCGTTCGTGTTTTTATCTTTCAGATTTCCTGGGTTTTATGGCTAAATACTAAAGCACTGGAGGCTGGTCATGCTTTAAGCTACTAGAAAAAAGTTAAGCTTCCACGTTGGCTAGCTGAGATATGGGCTATAAGCTGACAAGTAATTAAACCAGCATATCTGTAACAACTGTCATCTCTTATTTCTGTGCAGCTTGGACGTAAACCAAAGGCGAGAAAGCCAAAAAAGGAGGGGGAGAAAAAAAAGACTTCACAGAACTGGCCAACTGCTGGGTATCTCCCGCAGAACAATTTAGCAGACTTGGGCATTTAGAGGATTGTGCAGGAGATCAAAAGGGTCAGAGATCCCTTTACCAATTAACAGCAGGAAGAAGAACATCAAATAAGGTGTAAATTTCAGTTCTGCAGTTTTGAGTAAGCCAAGCATGAAATGCATTCTAATGCTCTTGAGTAGCCGAAGCACTAAGCCACTGGTGATGTCATTGGTGCACTAAAGGAAAGCTTAATCGCACTTAGAGTGGTATGTACCAATCTCGGTCAGTTAGGTGCTTGTGTGGAGTCAGTTTGATACCACAGGAACAACAATTCTCTGTGCGGCTGACAAAGACCAGTTGGGCCCCACTAGCATTAACTTAGTTTTGGAGGGAGTAAACATGTTCCTTTTATGTTTAATTAGATTCCTAAAGCCTTCAGCAGAACTGAATGATGTATTAATAAGCGGAGAAAAGATGTAGGAAACACGATGGAGATGTGAGGTAAAAGGAAAACATTTGTATGGTTAGTGTAATATAAGCATAATCCAGAAATATTATGCTGTGTTCAAATATTTATTTACACATAGCGAATGTGAAATATATATTTTTATTAGCAGAGATGTAGGACTGATCTTATACCGCTGTATATCTCATGTATAATAAAGGACAAACTGCGCTTCCTGGGACTCCAGTAATTGACAACTCAGCCTGTATGTAAATGAGTCCCACCATCAGCTGAAAGGGGACTGCCCTCTCATTCCCCATCTCCCTCCCCTCAATTTCAAAGCCATTCTTCCTTTCTTTGTCTGTACATTTTTTTCCACCCAAAGACTGTTGTTAACCTCCATGAGAGAGAGAGAGAGAGAGAGAGAGAGAGAGAGAATGGCTAAACACCACAGAAACCTTGTAGAAACAACAGTGTGGAGAGAAGCCATAGCTATTGTACAAACACTGCCCCCTCAAGCAACTCAATGCAGACATAAGTAAATAATAGTTAATTACAAATTACATTGAGGTGGGGCCTGCAGAGATCCCGGCGTGACTAATTAGCGAGCCTTGGGGCACTCACCTGCTGGAGAAATGAACTCACAGAGGTGTGGGTCGAGGTGCTGGGCAACTTTCAAAACAAGCTTCTATATACAAAAGCTTATTGAATTACAAAGGTTTCAGATTGGTGGGCATTCGGAAACAACTCTTGAAGGTGCAATGTGCATTTTTGAGGCTTCAACTAGAAGTCAACTCTGAGCCTTCTGCCGCTATTACAATTTTTTGCTGACTTAACTTAACTTACTCATCTATTTATTTTAGCAAAAGGTACCATTCTTTCATCTTAGTTATTGATATCTTTGAAAAAAGAACGAGATGCACAAATTAATTAGAAGAACATATCAAAGAGCTATGAAATACAACAGTGTGATTCAGTATGCAAATGCTGTCAATGCAGTAATTTTGAATAATTAGCAATATACCAGGTATAAGCGAATACAAATGTGTATGTGTATGTTTGCATGCATAATGTGTTTATTGGTAATCCCTTAATTTTAATACATTTGAATGACTATGAAACTGTCTGTTTTTCAGATCTGACAATTTGTTTGGATGTATAAACACATAAACAGCAAACAATGAATATAATATAATGATATCTTCAATGTGATTGTTATTTTAAATGTCATTTTCTGAGATCAAAATCACATTTTTAAATCAAATGACATTGGGTATAAAAAGCATTCATCCACTTGGACATTTTTCACATTTTATTTCTTACTTCATGGAATCAAACTGGATTTTATTAGAATTTCTTGCCACTAATCAAAATAATCTATAACATCAGATAAAAAACAACAACTCAAAAGATTTTTCTTAATTAATTACAAATAAAAAACAGACCCCCCTTTACTTGGTACAGTGGCGGTCCTGGCTCACTTGATGCCCTAGGCAAGATCAGTCAGACACCACCCCCCACCCCCAAGCCCCAGGGAGGCCACACAAAACAAGTACCTATGTTGTAACAAGGCACAATAGGCACCCCTTGTATTTGAAGGAAATATACTAATAAAAGAAATACTGAAAAATATTGCACACAAATATTAAATTGCAAAAATCCAAGATATATACAAATAACAAATTAAAATTAAACAATAAATAAAAATAAATAGATAAATACAAAAATAAGGAGGTGCTGTCCAAGACAATAAATAAGAACACTGAAACATATTGTTCATTTAAAAATTGAAGGTGCACACAAATACAACTAAATTGAACACAGCGGAGTTGCACCTTTTCAATACTGGCTGAGTCTGTCTCAATGTGGCTGACAGTTAATTATGCGCAAACCAGACTTAAGATAGCTTCTGCTGTTTTGCTGCTAGTTTAGCTGGACTATATGCATGTTAACTAGCTAGTAGTAAGCTCATTGTGATGCAGTATAGCATTATTAGTACCCCAAAACATTTCACAGAAAAGGTTCAGCGTCATTATAGCCAGTGTAATGTTAAATGCTTCAGCTACTAGCTATCATTAACTTTAGTATAGCAATTGATGCAATACCTAGCTATCACAATTATTTACTAGACTACTTCAAAACGTAACATAATGTTCATGATGAGATGACATAACACATACCTTTATCTTTGGCCTGTTTCTCCAGTTCTCGAAACTGAAATCCCGAAGGCTTTGATCTTTTCATTTTGGCAACGTACCTCAATGTGTGTGTGTGACACGATTGTTTGTGTGACTAAACGATTGCCCATCAATGCAGGGTCAAGAGACTAAACCATTTCACCTTGTTGGTGTACAGACTAGTTTTCATGTATCATTATACCAGGCAAAATTGCAGCTGTATATTAGTAGCTATTGAGATATTATTTCCATTTATGTGTCTTACGTGAGCAGGGGGGCATTTGGTTGCAATGTTATTTTGTGATTTCATTGATTGACTTGTACTGTACAGTGTGAGTTTGAGAGGCGCTATTGACCTCCACCCCTCCCCCACTTCGGGCTTCTAGAGGACTAGGATACTTCATAGGCTGACAGACAGCAGAAGCAGTGGGACGAAAAAGTCACATCATGATGCTAGCGTGGCACTGATGTTGTAGGTTATTCCCCAAACACCTGAATAGTCTTTCCCACTTTCCCTACGGAAATGTAAGTAGGATGTAACTGACTCTAGCTATTTATTAAATGAGCTAACGTTACTATTGATACTATCGACCTGATGCTAGCGTGGTGTTGAGCAAGACTGAAGTGAGCGTGTGTCTGTGTCTGTATATGGAGAGCTGTGTGCGTGCGCCCCTTGCCGGTGTGCCGCCCTAGGTGACTGCCTATGTCGCCTATGCCAGGATCTGCAACTGATTTGATAGTTGGTAGAAGCACCTTTAGCTGCAATTACAGCTGTGAGTCTATTTGGGTAAGTCTCAACCAGCTTTGTCCATCTGAACACTGAGATTACAATCCATTCTTATTTAAAAATTGCTTGAGCTCTATCAGGATGGATGGGGACCATAGGTGAATTACAATTTTTTAATCTTTCCACAGATTCTCAATGGGATTCAGGTCTGGGCTTTGACTGGGTCACTCCAGCACACTCTTTTTTGTTTTTAAACCACAATGTGGCATTTTGCTGTATGCTTTTGGTCATTGTTGCTTCAGCCGTTCTGCACCCTGCCTCTGGAACTCTCTGCCACCAAACATTCGAAATATTGACTCTCTCTCCACTTTCAAATCCAGTCTCAAAATACACCTCTTCACTTTGGTATATTTGGTTTGACCTGTTATATATTGTTGTTTATCTGTTACTCTGATTTTGCCTTGTTAATTTTATAATGTTTTGACATGTTGTTTTTACTATGTTTTGTAAGGTGTCCTTGAGAGCCTTGAAAGGCGCCCATAAATAAAATGTATTATTGTCCTGCTGTAATATAAATCTTCTCCCAAGTCCCAGGTCTCTTGCAGACTGCAGCAGGTTTTCCTCACAGATTTTTCTTTATCTTGTTCCATCCATTTTGCCCTCTATTTTGACAAGTTTTCCAGTCCCTAAATCAGAGAAGCATTCCCATTACATTAGGCTCCTGCCAACATATTGAACAGTAGGGATAGTGTTCTTGGGATGATGCGCAGTGTTAAGCTTGCGCCAAACATAGCGCCTAAGGTTGAGACCAAAAAGTTCAATGTTGATCTCATCAGACCATAGAATCTTCATCCACTTGGTTCCATCTCTGCCATGGAAGACCTCTTGGTGGCCTCCGTATCAAGTGCACATTCTCGCACGGATGCTCCATTTTGGAGGACAGCTTGTTCTAGGCAAATTCACAGCTCCTGGGGATATTTGAAGTCTTATATCCTGATTGGTGATTTTGAATAACTTTTAGATTTAGATTCGATTTTAGATTCGATTTTAGATTTTTTAGATTCTTCATGATTTTCTCAGATTCTTCATATCCTTCACGATGAAGCTAATTTGGAAATGCACTAACCAACTATGGGACCTCTCACAGACATTTTACATTGAATTGCTGATCAGCAGCAAAATATTTATTCTGTGTTGTAACAAAATAAAATGTGAAACATGCCAAAGGGGGTGAATAGTTTTTGTACCCACTGTACATTGTGTGAGGGGGGAACATAGTACATGTCTTCCCTGTACCTGATTTTCTCAGGTGTACTTAATTCCAAAAGTGTGCATTGATTTGTGTACTCCCTGCGTACCAGTAATGCACAACCTCAATTTTCCTCCAGTCCTATTATGCATGCAGCAGTATGAGTAAAGTAAAATAATCGTTTGTAATTCAATCTTAACTCATTTAACTGTGCTGAGGGCTGTATTGGGGAGACAAAGAGCTCAACATTGTGCAGCTCTGCTCATTATGCGTATTTCAAAACAATTTGCAATTCAAGGCCACACAAAGTGATGGAGAGATGAAACCAGAGCTTTCAAAGGCTTCAGCTAGGCCCGAACCCATACCCCATTCCTCAGGTCAAAACCCTAATTAGCTGCTACTTCCAAATTTCACATTGCTCTGAAATAATAAAAAAGTACATATTAAGTGCCAAAACAGATTATTGTGTAAATGGAGATGTTAGTTCCTGTTGTGAAATGGAATCTGATACAATTTTCTTTGGTTTATCATCAAAATACCCTGAAGTTATTTTTATAATGTTATCACAAGAGTGCTAAATTCTCCAACCAGGGTTTAAACAAATGTTGCACAGTATTGCAAGCACTTAGACAACAATATGTTTATATTTTAATTAATTAATTAATTTTTATAGTAGGTTCCAAGCTGATTAAGTCCCCCCATGTAAAAAGGGTGGTGGCTTGTTTTTTTGTTTTTCCGAAAAAACAAACAAGATTGTAGTCTTCAAAGACAGAAAAGACAGTGATGAGTCAGTTCATAGGTAGCTAGGATTTCACAACATAATTCTGTTCTGGAAAATGTTTTTGAAAGTGAAGTCTGCAAATGAAAATAAATACTAAAGTACTGAAGATCATGTAACTGAAAATCACATGAATTTCACATTAATGTAAGTAAATGTGACAACATGTGACAATATGTGGTAATATGGTGTACATGAGAAATATGTGGTATGCATGTGAATCACATGTGAAATGTCCAAAAAACGAAAGTGATTTATGTGATTTACATACAAAATGAATGTGACATTTCCATAAGGGACAATTTTATAAGCTATGTCTTATAAAGGAATAAAGATATATTATTTATATACATAATATATATGGTACGAATATTGTATCACTCTCTAGGCAGAATGACATAATATATAAGTTGTTATAAGTATCATAATGTGTGCTGTGGCAGCCCAAAGGGTTGCCCCAGAAAATGGCTGCCTGGCCTCCAACACATGGCAGCCATTTTCACTACATTTCCCAGCAGACCACAGAAACACCTGAACGAAGTCAGGCAATGGGAGCTAACGACCAGCTGAAGGCCATTGCAAGGCCTATTTAAAGGGCTGAATCCCATTGTTCGGGGATAGGAGTAGGAACGTGTTTGGGGAAGGAGTGCGGTGTGTTTGGAGAGAGAGAGAGAGAGAGAGAGAGAGAGAGAAACCTGTGGAAGTCATTGACCAGCCAGGATTTGGAGAGCGTATTGGAGTGTGTTTGTTTGTGTTTGGATTGCTGCTTTGGATTTTGACGACGGATTGGACAACGGAACTTGGACCTGGATTGTGGATTTGGATTACGGACATCGACAAAGAGACAAGGATTGTGGACTTTGTGTTTGTATTCCCCAAAAGACCCCACCCTGCGTTTTGTGTTTGTTCGTTCAATAAACCATCATTTTTGTTCATATTACTGCCTCCTCTGTGTTCTTACACTTGCCTACGCCCCCTGCAAGGTCCGTGAGTGTCGCCCAACCCTTGGGGACGCCACAGTGCATACACATTTATGTTTTATCATCCTTATTATGTAGTGTTTTCCCTGTGTTCCAAAATGGACTTGACAGTATCTAATACAACCGACCAGCAGCCTAGTTAGAAAAAAAAGTTGTTACAGGATAAAAATGGTGGCTTCAAAGAAAATGTGTTTACAATAGCTTCACAAAATCCACACAGTTATGGTAGAATACATTCTGTTCAGTCAAGCCAAGGGTTTTTGGTTAAAAGAGAGTTAAGATGCTGACCAGCCCCATGGAGAGCAAAACAGAAAAGTCTCACAAATCACATAATTTCTCACAAAAAGAGACCCAGGGGAGGAAGAAAATAGATAAGAGATTGGCTGAGCTTTTCAGACAAATTCCAAAGAGTGGTGACAGTCCAGTGTTGAAATTGATCACATTCCTCCTTTCTTTTCTGAGCACCTCCTGTGAGAGATTTGAGTTTAATGGCACAACAGCAGAGCAAGCACAGGAACAGACTGTAATAGCATTGTGAAAACAGAGCTACAGGTGTCACTGGAGATCAGCACTGTAGGTCAGTAGATTCATCAACTCGTGCTTGTAGCAACTAGGGGCCAGCTGAAACACAGAGTTTAAAGATGAGAGGCTGACGGAAAAAGTAAGACACAGACATCCGATTGTAACAAATTCATGTTAGAAGTATGAAGTTTAATCTTAATCCCATTACTAGATGCCGCTGGGTAAATTTATGCTGAAAAGATGCAATAGACTAGAAATGAAAATAAAACTATGGAAGTCAAAGGAATGTTGCATCATTGAGTGTTGAGATTTGCTAGACAAATGAATTACTAATAAGGATATATATATACATTGTCACACGCCACGTGACAATCCCTGGATGGGAACAGAGCAGTCTGGAGATGGAGTGGAGTTTGCCGGTCTACGGACCAGATTTTTATTTTTTTCTGTCTCTCCCCCCAGACATGGGAGAGAGACAGTGGGAGAGCAGGTTAACATAAAACAAACACAAACACAACCACAAACACAAAATCTTGTCTCGCCGCAAAGCTTTCAGGTAAAAACAACAAACTAAAATAACAAGCTAAAATAATCAAAACTTACGGGACAGGGTAGAACTCTACATCTTCACATTACACCGCGCCTCTTCATCCGGAGTTCCCCTGGAACCTCCCCAGACACACACATATCCAGTGATCCAGTGCTTCCCAAACCCATGCACACAGAGACACTCAAACTTTCCAGTCCGAGTTCTCTTTTACCCCAAACATACCGAGACCCTTGCCACTCCTCACAGTGAGAGTTCTCTGGCAACCAGCCCCGAGACACTCTCCACTCTTTCAGTGAGAGTTCTCGGGCCGTTGTCCAGAGACACTCTCCACTACCCGAGTGCGAGTTCTCCCCAAACACACCTCGCCACTCCTCACAGTGAGAGTTCTCTGGCAACCAGGCCCGAGACACTCTCCACTCTTCCCATAAACACTTATAGCAAGTTGGCTTTATGCATCGTTAGGTAACTATTCTAGCTAGTTAAGTTAGCTCACTATGACAACGTACTGTACTTTGCTAGTTTATAAGCTTGTTAAGTTAGGTCATTAATGTTAGCTAGCCAGCTAATGTTAGCACTGTTAACTTGCATCTTTCCTTTCCATCCCTTTCACTAATCTTGTCTCAATCTGACAGGCTTTGTGTTATAATTCTGTAAGTCTGTGTTCTTGGCAACAAGGGTGTAACTGGAATAATTGTCCATTTACAACACAGTTTTACAAATATATTTCTATCTATATACCAAATATCACCATCTACTTTGTAATTATTGAATGTGTTCATCTGTTCCTGGACCTGGGCAAATAAGGAAGTATGTATTCCTTCACACATGCCCAAATATAACCATTTTACAGAATAACGGTTTAAATGTTTAAAATGTTGTTGTTGGTTTTTTTTGGAAGTAGCCATAGTATAAGCAAATATATTTGTTTTCAGGATATATATGCACTTCTGGGATGGAAACAGCATTCGGTTTAACAGCCTCATCCCACAGCACCACCCCAGGCATGCTTATATCTTGAGCGTATATATATATATTTGTGTGTTTGTGTGTGTGTGTGTGTGTGTGTGTGTGTGCATGTGTGTACACACACACACAATGAAATGGCATGTTGAAAAGAGTTGAAAATCATCAACCAAATTTGGGCCACTGAGATTATTAACTCAATAGCAACATTATAAAACATTTACAATCAAAGTACAGTGCACAGGAACACATTTCATCTTCCACAAATCGTTGGCCATCATCTCTGGATGAGTAATTACCTTTATATTTTTAAAACACATTGTTCTGTTTTGAAAAAATAAATAAACAATTGCATTGTTCTTTCATGATGAGTGTTTAAAAATGCGACATTGGGTTCAGTTAAATAGTATTAATTCTATTCGGTTCAAAATTGTATTGAGACCAAACATTTGTCCATATCATTATCTTCAACGTGTAATCACTTATTTACTGTTGCTGTTGAACATCTAGCTATTCATTGAACAGTTTAATGTGGCTTTCCAAAGTTGTACAACTGAAAAGACAAGATTAAAATGAGCATAAGTCTTTCCATATCTAATCCATATCACTGCATATTTACTTATATAATTGGAGCCCTTTCATTGATGAAAACCAAGTTGATGGCTTTGATTGTGAATAAAAATAAAAATAAATGGTGTACTCAGGGCTGAATGATTCTACTGATCTTTAAATACTTGATGAATCTAAGTTGAAAATACTTCATGCAATGTTTTTATATTGTTTTTATGTTAATGATGATTTCACTGCAACCATTTTAATGGATACAAGTCCAACTTGTTTCGCCCTGAATTAGCGAATTACCTGATGTCACTTTTCGCACTTGCAAAAAATAGGCTGTTGATTGCATACTATGAAAATGACCCAGTGTGCAGAGCTCTAATTTATTCCAGAAGCATTGTTTCTGTTTTAATAAGTTAGAAAAATAGGTGCCTCGGCACAGGGCAGGCTAGCTGGTGCACCTTATCAGTGGCAGACTGATTTTGACTGTACTGACAGTGACACAGGTAATCCATCATGTCATCAGCTCTGTGACGGATGTACCGGCACCTCATCTCTACATGTGAGCAGGGGCGGACTATGTAGTGAGTCAGAAGGCAAGTAACACTTAACCCCTGCAAGCTTCCGCTCCAGCCGAGGTCGCCACAATCGCTGTCACACAAGAGTCCCTTCCCAGTGACAGTAAATCTATATAAACTTCCACAATCTGCAATCATGACAACTCTGCACGGTGTAGTCTTATAATCATGACAGACATAAAAGGAAAGCGCCATGATACTTGCTGTATTATATACTAGTTAAAGGGTCTATTAAACATGTGGCAAGAGGCAGAGGAAGGCAGGAACAGTGGCAGACGGTCAAACAATTTTATTGCCGTTTTTTGGTCTCCCAGGACTGGAGAGGGGGAGGGGGGTACAATGGAGTGAGGATCCGAACTAAGTGACAGGGCGGTCGTTTAACATGTTGCTTTGGGCCCAGTGTCTTTGAGGACATCTACCACCGATACAGTGAGCGGTGATTTTATTAATTGTTTTTGATCAAACCA